>CAUYPK010045539.1:0-53881 GCA_963574355.1 Loris lydekkerianus
GTCTCAACACAATGACTGTAAAATTGCCAGGAAGGCTATGTTAACCAGTGTGATATAAACATGTCAACCGGTCTGTGAAACTAATGTATGATGCCCCATGATCATACCATTGTACATAGCTATGATTTAATAAAAAAAAAAAAAAGAAGAAGAAGAAACCTTGTATAGCCAAGGCAATTTTTAGTAATAAAAACAAAGCCAGAGGAATCACGTTACCAGATGTTAGGCTATATTACAAATACATAGTGACTAAAACAACATGGTATTAGCACAAAAATAGAGACAAAAACATTTAGAACTGAATAGAAAACCAAGAGATGAAATCAGTCTCTTACAGTGATCTGATCTTTGATAAACCAAACAAAAGCATACACTAGGGGAAAGAATCCCTATTCAATAAATGTCATTGGAAGAAATGGATAACCACATATAAAAGACTAAAATTGAACCCATGCCTTTCAATACTTACAAAAATGGACTCAAGATGAATAAAGATTTAAATCTAAGGCATTAGACAATAACAATCCTAGGAAAAGTGTGGGGAAAAATTTTGAGAATGTCAGCCTGGGGAAAGATCTCATGAAGAAGACTTCAGTGGCAATTGCAACAACAACCAAAATATAATAAACAAATGAGACTTAATTAAACTGAAAAGCTTCTGCATAGCTAAGGACACAACAATTAAAGCAAATAGACAACCTTCAGAATGGGACAAGATGTTTTCATGTTATGAATCTGACAAAGGGTTGATAACTAGATTCTACAGAGAACTCAAATTAATCATGAACAACAAAAAAAGCAAAGAATCCCATCTATCATGGGGCAAGAGATATGAACAGAACCTTCTCTGAAGAACACAGACATTCATTTGCAAAATGACATATAACAAAATGTTCATCATCCCTAATCATCAGAGAAATGCAAATCAAAACCACCCTGACAAATCACCTAACCCCAGCAGGATTAGTCCACATCATAAAGTCCTAAAGTTGCAGATGCTGGTGCAGATGTGGAGAGAAGCAAAAAATTTTACACTGCTGGTGGCCCTGCAAACTAACACAGCCTCTTTGGAAAGCAATACGGAGAATCCTCAAAGAATTCAAATTAGATCTCCCAATTGATGCTGCATCCCATTGCCAGCCATCTACCGAGATGCGGAAACAACCTAAATATCCACCAACCAAGGAATGGATTAACAAGCTATGGTATATGTATACCATGGAATACTGTTCAGCCATAAGAAAAAATGGAGACTTTATATCTTTTGTATTAACCTGAATGGAGTTGAAACACATTCTTCTTAGTAAAGTATCACACAAATGGAAAAGCAAATATCCAACATGCTCAATACTAATATGAAGCAAGTAGATGGTCTAATATATGCCCACATAACAGAAAAACTCAATTCTAATTGGTGGAAAGGAATATGAAGGAAGGGGGAGTGGGGAGGAGATGTAAGAATTCATATGCTCCCACTGAATGGGTACAACATAGGGGTGTATGGCACACCTTTTGGGCATAGGACACAACTACTAGGGGGTCTTTACCTAATATATACAAATACTGTGACCTAGTTGTTTGTACCCCGAAATTAACCTAAAATTAAAAAAAAAAAAAGTCATTAGAATTGTAACTGAGGCAGAATAAAATTGAGAGGCTATTCTCACTGTTCTTCAGAATTGATGGCCTTCTGACAAATAACGCCTGACTGGACCTAGACCCTGTTTCTGTATGTTGGCAGGACAGTGACAGGCGGCTGGACTCTCTTTGGTAACAATGCTAAACCTCAGGCACTCCTTGGCATCCCTGTGAGCTGCCTCAAAGTGTCATTGTGACAAAATGACACAAGGTCCCTGAGATACAGCTTGGTATAAATCTGTATGGACACCCAGCAAAGCTCATTGAACATTCCTATGGACAATGAAGTAAGGCAGGATGTCAAACACCACCTGGAGAGATTGACAGAGGACAGCTGCTTCAGAGCATTGAAAGCCATATGAAGGGTTTAGTTCTTTATCCTAAATTAGTGAGAAACTATTGAAAGGTTTGAAGTAGGGCAGTAACTGACAAGGTCCTCTTTTCCAACTTCCAAGTGGACTGTGCTAGGTAGGGGGAAAACACAGGGTCAAGTGTTGGCCCTGTGGCATTTTCCCTCCCGTTTGAAGTTCATGTCAACCAACAACCCATGCACTTTTTCCTAGCATTTTGCCACCTCGACCAGAACCTGCATGAGGGCAATAACTCAAGTCTTAACACTTTTTCTTGACCTCAAGGACTACCTCAATAAATAAAAGTTGGTTAATTAGTGGATGAGCTCTTTATATACAAAATCCTAAGAAAAGGGCATGAGGAGTCTGAACTGTTTCCTCACCTTGGAATAAGACAAACCATGCAATCCATGCAGATTCCTAACATTTCTCCCTTATGAAACTATTTCCCATGTTGTGATGGCAAGTCAGCACCAAACCATGTCTCTTTCGCAAGTCAGTACATGCTTCTCTCTGGGAACCTCTACCTTGAACATCATCCTCCATAGGGTCTTTTCTGCTGACTAGAACCCTTCCACCACCTCATTAGCCTCAGGCATATACTGACCGAAATCCTCTCCTTGACAAAATCATAGCCAGCTCCTTTAAGTCTGACTAGACTGCATGCATCTTTGGGCATACCCCCAAGTGCCCAACTTCAGCAAGAATCCTGCTAAGTGAGTTTGGCAATAACCCTCCTCCCTTTAATATCTGATCCTACCTCATATCTTATGTTTTCTCTCCTCCAGGATCCCCTGGGCAATGTCCTAGCTGATCACCCTGGCTAACTTCAGCAAGAATGCTATTAGGTCAGTTTAGCCAGGATGCCCCTTACCACTGTTATTCACTCTTAATAATTTTCCATTCACTGACCCCCACTTTGTTCATTGGCTATAAATTCTCACTGTTACTTGCCATATTTGGAGTTGAGCCCAATGTTTCTCTCCTACTGAAAAACCCTATTACAGTGATCCCTACCTCTATCATGATACTCCCCCTGAATAAAGTCTGCCTGACAGTGTTTTAACAAGCATCATGAATAATAATTTGCTTCAACAATAGGCAAGAGGAGTTAGAACATCTCCAAAGAGCCAAGTCAAATCTTTCTCTTTTAAGGAAAAAAAATTTTTTTATAGTTTCTAATGAGGAAATATTGGTCCAGGGGGAAAGCATTTGGATGTATTTTAATGCTAGAACAAACACAGAATAAACTCCAACTAGAAACTTCAAGTAAAATATTCTGGACACAGGATAAATTCAGCCCAACATCTTATATCATCTTGAGCACAACTCTCCCTATTCAACGAGAATCTTACCAAGTAAGCAACCAGTAAATGTTTGTTGACAATAAGAAATGTGGGAATTTCAGAGCTTTCAACCATCACTGATAATTTAAATGCATATTTTATTTTCATGGGAAGGGAGACAGAGTGACACTTTTCAGAACGATTTCCAACAAGATTTAAAGAGTAGACACAAAGGTTTAAAGTCTGGTAACTGAAAATTTCAGCTCCTGAAACCATTCCAGTTAACATAAAACTCGTGGTTTATTTAAATTTTTCTTTATCAGTGAATAAGCTCATTTTCTGGTAAAAATTTTCAGGTAAAAATTCTTTACTAACACATTTTTTAAACATGCTATAGACACAAAAATAAAGTAGAAAGAGAAAGATATATGAGATTATAGAGAAATATGAATGGAAGAAAACAAACACATTTGGAACCAAGAGACAACATCATGAATTCAAACACCTATAAAATCAATGGGGTGTTAAATACAGAGCCGTCCAAGGCCCTTATGTTCTGAAAAGGATTGTGACACTCACTGTCTGACTCACTACAACTTTACTTTGGAATTTCTCTTAGCACAGTGGTTCTCAACCTTCCTAATGTCTCCTAATGCTGTGACCCTTTAATATAATGCCTCATGTTGTGGTGACCCCCAACCATAAAATTATTTTTGTTGCTAGTTCATAACTGTAATTTTGCTACTGTTATGAATCATTATGTAAATATCTGATATGCAGGATGCATTTTCATTGTTACAAAGGGGTCGTGACCCACAGGTTGAGAACTGCTGCCTTAGCAGAAACCTTCATAAGCTGCAAAAAAACTCTTCATATTGCATTTTCCTCCTTGGTAAACAAAAGTGTCCCAGTGGCAATGTCTATAATTTCAGTAACAGATGATTTAATTGTCTTTGGCCTACTAATATGCTAACTGAAAATTTACCACAGTGCCAATCTTGATTTACTTTTCCATTTGATAGGTGGCTTTTCAAAAACATTGCCTACTAAATACCCTTCCATTCACAAAGTTTACCAATCTAGATGAAATTTTACTGCCATCCTTTTACCATGTATTTTTTAAAATAACATATATTTTTGTAAAAGACATGGAGTACTAGAAAGATGGCCTATAAAAAGGTTTAAGGTCTTTGAAATAGTTTTATTGATATGCTATATATTTATATGCTATATAGCTAACTCATTTAGAGTACACAAATCAATGCCTTTTAGCAATATTTGTGGAGTAATGTAATCATCACCATAATTTCAGCACATTTTCATTAACCCCCAAAGAAAACCTCTATTATCCCCTGTTTTTCCTTTCTCCTTAGTCACTGGAAACTGTTAATCTTTTTCTCTACACGAGGTCTGACAATTAAATTTGTAAACTTGTCCTAGGAAAAAGTGCTACATACCCCACTGGTGAATATCACTAAATTCACCTTTGGAGAACTCCCCTTGGGAAGCTATGCACCAACGCCAGCACCTAGTCTACCCTTCAAAGCAATTTTGAAACTCTTTTTGGAATGGCCATCAGAGCTGTCATCATATTACCCTTCATGTTCTGAATGTCATTAAGATGACTGCCTTTCAATATTTCCTTTATGTTTCAGTAAAGGAAAAAAATCACTGGGAGCCAATACAGTTATTTGTTTACTGGCTAAAAACTGCCTCACAGACAGTGCTCTGTGAGGTCTTTGCTTTTGTTCATGACTGAGCACCTTTGGGACCATTTTTACACACACCTTTCTCATGCCAAGATTTTCAGTGAAGATGTTCCTGTTCCTCTGTCAATGTCTACTTAGTCTACTATGCTTCTCACAGTCAGCTGGTGATTTTGACACACTAGTAGATGGATGTTTGCAATGTTTTCATCAGTTCTGCTTGTTACTGGGCTCCTTGACCTCTCTTCATTAGTGATGCTCTCTCTCCCCTCTGAAAAACACTTAATCCATTTGCACACTGCTGTCTTCTTCATGGCATTACCCCCATCAACTTGGACAACAGTAATGGATGCCCCTTAGCAAGACACTGCCACATGTGAACAGAGCAGTGAGACACTGAAATGCTAAAGTTATGCAACCTCCCCAAGCTGTTTATGCAGTGCTGCCAACATAGGCGACAGTGGCAATTCTTACATCCAATTGTCAGACCTCATAGACGAGCTTATTCTGGACCTCATCTTCATATAAATTCCATATTAAAAGAATCACCCAATTATGTGGTCCTTTGTGACTGGCTTTCATTCAGTATAAGATTTCAGGGTTGTAGCATATTTTGCCAAGTATCAGTATTTCATTTCTTTTAGTTGCCAAACTAAAAGATGTACCACATGGTACATGTGGTATGGATGTACCACATTTCATTTGTCTATCACTTGATGGACGTTTGAGTCATTTTTACCTTTTGGGCCATTAGACTTCAATGAACATCCATAAAAACAGATACGTAGAGATATCCTTTCATGTCTCCTGGGTATATACCTAAGAGTGGAAAGGCAGGATGATATAGATCTGTTAGTCATTTCAGAAACCACCAGACTGTTTTCCAAAAGGCTGCACAACTTTGCTATTGGAACCACCCTTATGAATTGATGAAGGGATATGAGGCAAGAATTAGAGAAAGAACTCCAAAACTCTGCGAAGGAACAGCCTAGCTAGAATAACAATAGTAATCAGCCACTGTCCCCTCATTTGCTTGATCATAGCCACTCTTCCCTTGTTTGCTTCTCTATAATTGCTCCCCTACAGGGCACAGGTGGTATCTGTAAAGATTCTATTTTTTTTTATGATTTATTATTTTTATTGTGATAAAAATTACATAATATGAAACATATCCCCATACAAGTTTTTAAATGTACAATATGGTGTTGTTTACTATATGCACATCTCTTTTCAGAAGATCTTTAGAATTTTTCATTTCATATAGACAAAGCTCTGTACCTGTTGAATAGCAACATCCCATTTTCCCCTTCCCACAGAACGTGGCAACCACCATTGTGCTTTTTATGAGTCTTCTGCTTTTATAAGTTTTATTATTTAACCAAATAGATACTTCAAATAAGTGTAATTATTTTTCTGATTGGTTTGCTCCACTTAGCATCATGTCATCAAGGTTTACTGTGTTGTAGCATAGGACAGGATACCCTTTCTTTTTAAAGCTCAAAAATATGTCCTTTTATGTATATACCACAATTTTTTATGCAATGGACATTTTTTGGCTATTGTTATTAATGATGCAATGAACATGGGAATCCATATATCCCTTTGAAATCCTGCTTTTTTTTGGGGGGGGGTGAATCTATAGAGGGAGAGTTAATGGCGGACCACACCTATGGAGCATATTGCAAGTAGAAGCTAAATCTGTAAGGTGTAGAACACAAATGTCTTAACACTAGAATTGGGTAAATGAGGTGAAGGCTATGTTAATTAGTAGGATGTAAGCATTCCATTTTGTGCAAATAATCAACACATTGAATCCCATAATGGCATAAATGTATTCATGATTTATGTACAAATGACTTAATAAAAAAATATTAAAAAAAAAAGCTATAAACATTCTTAACTTTCTCCATAGATAACATCACCTGTTCAGAACCTAAGGGCAGTTTTTGAGAAACCTTTCAGGACCTGCATTCCAGTGGACTGACTAACCCACCCAGACCAAGGAACTGACTCAGAGGGTCTTAGAATCCCCCACCCAAGAACTGCATTCCAGTGGATGGACTGACCCAGCCAGATAGCAGCCTATACCAAGGGACTGATGGTTCTGCCTCAACCCAGCCAATTAGCAGACCCTGATTGCCTGATCCTCTGCCCACTAAACGTTCTTTAAAAACCCTGTCTCCTCAATTCTCATGAAGGTAGATTGGAGAAATTTCCACCATATCCCCCTTAACACTTTGCAGAATAAACCCTTTCTCTGCTGTAAACCCTGCTGCCCTGCTGTTTCTGGGTACTGGCTTCCTCTTGGGAAGTGGACAGATAACCCTGGTTGGGCAGCAACACTTTCCCACCACAAGTATACAAGAGTTCCAATTTCTATGTGAAAGGTTTTAACTCATGGCTTCATACCTATGTCCAATATTTGGAAACCTATTAGAGTTTTAGAGAGATACTGAATATCTTAGTAAATAACCTGTTTGCTTAAAAACTTTTCTTAAAGCTTTTCCCCTTTAAGACAAGATCTATTCTATTGTATAGAGAACCACCTGGCTAAAAAACAAGCCAGAAAAAGAGGTGTAAAACACGTTTCTGGCTTTTATACAAATATTTCCTCTGCTAATTCTATGGAGTTTTGCACTTTTACATCATGACTATGCTTAGGTTAGCAATTACGATTTTGAGATTCCATATTTAGTGATCACCTGTTATGCCATTTATTATTAGCCACTTAGATTTAAATACATACACACATATTGCAAGTTCCATTTTTCACATCTGTTTTCCCTTCATTTTTTAAAGGTTTCTTAGGTTTCTGTATTATGATTCATTTGTTTAGTCACGGGCCTTTTTTGGAGTATATTATTTATATTAGTTGAATGAGATAGTACCTGAATCCTTTTCTACTCTAAAATAGTTTCTTTCACTTGACATGGAAATGGTTTTTGACTTTTCTTCAGTAAATTATAAGTGCTGCTCTTCCCTCTTCTAATGTCCAATAGTATAGCAATGTAGATAATTCAGGTACTGATCTAAACATTTTTTGTTTGAAAATAACTGATGTTTTTCTGTCTGGAAGATTCTATGATTTCTTCTTTATGGTCAAAGCTGATGAATTTTATCAAGTTCATGTCTTCTTTTATTAATCTTGCCTAGAAATCTGGGAAACTTTACAATCTCTCATTCAAGTCTTTCTTTAGCTTGAGGAAATGTTCTTCTATTATTATTTAACATGCCTCCACCATTATTTCCTTCCTATCCCTCTAAAGGAGCTATTATTCACCTGCTAGAATTCCTAGATTACAGGTACAATTATCTATCTTTTCCTTAAAATTTTGTGGGGTGGCAGGAAAGCTCCCTAGAAGCTTCACTGAAAGTTCAAATCACAATAAGGCAGATTAATAAGAGAAAGTGATTTACTGACTGTGCCCACAGGAAGAGTCACAGAGTGATTACCTAATATCCCAAAAGGGTCCAGAAGTTTATATATTTCATGTTGGTGGGGAGGAGGAATGTAGGTAATTCTATTTAGGGGCAGTAAGTGGTTATTGGAAAGGGTAAAAAGATACTGGTGGGAATGAATCAATAGAAGGAAATAGATTGATTTGTAAGTGGTTCTCTTTGCAAATTCAATTAACCTGAGAGACAAGTATTAAACTTAAAATGGTGTGAACCAGGTCTGGTTGCCTACTTGATCTTCTTTCCTGTAATACATTGAGATAACAGAGAGGGGAAAGGAAGTTAAATGCTCTTTTTGATGGGTCTATTTTTTTATGAAGAAAGATTGAAAGCCCATTCCAAGACTGATTGATTTCTAAGAATGTTGAATTCAAAATACTCTTTATACCAAGTCATATTTAGGGGTGAAATTTTCTGAGCTTCTTCGATCTTCATGTGTTTGTAACATCATTATGTTTCGTAATGTCTCTTTCACTTAACCATCAAGGGTTCTAATTTAAGTTTCTATTGCATCCATTCATTTGTCAATATTTTCATTTGGAAGCCACACCAGCTGGTGTGTGTGCGTCTTGTACGTGTGAGTTTATCAGCAGTGGAATCTTCATAAGCACTCTATTATTTGCTTGTTCAAATAGTTATCTGCTTCTCACAAAGGCTCTATCTTGTGAGGGGCTGACTTTTTCCTTAGTGATTTTTTATTCTCCCTCTTCCTAGCTGTAAAGTCCAAGTAGATATGTTTCATTTGTTCATGCCTGTTTGTTGACGCTGGGAACTAGCTCCACCCATGGATGGAGATGCACCAGCTGACAGCCAATCTCAGACAAATGCAGCAAGAACAAAAGTTCCTACACTGGTTTTCTCAGCTACAAAATAGTAGTCTTCCTTCTTCAGCACTAAAGCCATCTTAGCCCATCTCCATAGCAATCCTGCAAGCCTTTCAAAGTAGGACTGCCAAGGAGCCTTCCCGAGACAGAGCCCTCCTGAGCACATATGCCCCCTACACAAGGGAGTCTCCAGAACTCCTCTGGCTACACTATTGGATTCCAATTCTTTCCCAAGGCACTAGTACCTAGTCCTCAACTCCTAAATACAGGTAATAACCATACTGCAAAAAATGCAAAGGATTGAAAAAGAGCAAAAATGTTTAACAAGCCGTCAAGCTATTGAGTTGTCAACTCTAAAACTTCCTGACTCTTTTGAGGAATTAAAATCTGAATCCCCACCTAAGGCAGTAATCAGAGGGGTAGGGGAGTATTCTTAATTCTCTGTACCATAGGAAATGGCTCAATGGAATTGTCCAGAGAGACAGGAAATAGGGGCAAAGGTCACAAGATATGGAGTCCATCAGGACCATCAAATACAGTTAACACCAATAGGCTGAACTTGAATCCCTCTTTTAAAAGCTCTGTATTTCTCTGCTTATAGGGAGGACAATGGTACTTTAAGACAAAACATATGCCATTTTCCTCATTTGCCAATGAAGGAGCTCAGAAAATTTCACCTCAAACTATGACAAGTTATACAGAATATTTTTGTTGCTTGCTCAACCAGGTTCATTGCACACCACTTTAAAGGAATCCAATACCCAGAGACAGCAGAGTTTAAAGCAGAGAAAGAGTTCATTCTGCAAAGTGCTAAGAGAGAAGATGGGAAGAAATTCTCAAATCCACCTCTCTTTGAATTTTGGAGATGAGGTTTTGGGGCACATAAAGTAATAGGTGGGCAGAGATGTAGGCATTCGGGGTCTGCTAATTGTCTGAGCTTGGGGTAGAACCATCAGTCCCATGTTATTGGCCACTGGCCTGGGTAGGTCAGCCAAACCAATGGAACCCAGAACCCAGAAGATATCTCAAAAACTACCCTAGGTTTTGAACAGTGATGTTATGTATGGAGAAAGCTAAGAATCTTTTTGACCACTACCTATGTGACTCCAAAAGTATCAGACATGGGGACAGTAGCTAATTAGTAGCATTATTTTTAGCTGGACCTGTGTCTTATTTTTAGGTAGCTCCTTACTACAGTTCTTGCCTTGTACCCATTATTAATTTGTAAGGGCAGTTTCATTTTGAATTAAGGACCTTAGAGATTAACTGGGTATTAGCAGAGGCTTTCCCTCTATCTGCATAGACTGGAATGACCAGACCAAAAAATCAAAGGACTTACTTCCTTTCCTCTCCCTGTTATCTCAACATATTGCAGAGAAGAATAACTAGGATACAAAGCAGACCTGGCTCCAATCACTTAAAAGGTAGTATCTGTCTCTTGGGTTAATTTACATAACGATCTGTTCCCCTATCCTGTCATCCTCCCTAGCAACTGTTTATGGTTCCTAAACAGAATTACCTATACTCTTCATTTCTCCCCTCCTCTCTGAAAGGCACGTATAAAAACATCTGACCATCACTGAAATATTGGGTAATCACTCTTGTGATTCTCCCCACATGCATAGTATTTGGAAAAACAAAAAAAACAAGTATCTTACTAATCTACTTTAATTGTGAGTAGATCTTTTGGTAAATTTTTGTGGAAAAGGACAAGTGTCCTTCACCGCTACACCAGCAAAATAATGAAATTCTCTTTCCTTCTCCTCAAGCCACCATGGGGACAAGTATGGAAATTTCAGTAACAATATCTCCTATCAAATATAGAGCCTAAAGCCTGTTTCTTTCCTCAGTCCTTCCTACCTGCTGACCTGGAAATTTCTTGAGTCAGGAAAGGTAAAAATAACAGCAATAGCTAACATGTCTGAGACGCTTGATATATAAAATGTAGCAATAAATTGGAGAGGCTCTTTTTCCCCATCAGATACCTATTTATTCTTCATTAGTCAGCTCAACTGTGTACAGGAGAAATTTCAAAGCAGGCACAATATCTCTACAAATGAAATAAGGCAGAGAGCTGGAAGAAATAATAAAGTGACATGAAAACACGTTAGCAATTCACTATTATGAGATTTAGAGAAACTCCATACAGTGAAAAGAAAAATACAATCAAAGGTACAGATTCACAGGCTTAAAAGTACATGGTAATTAGTGTCTTAGAAAGAGTTTAGCTTTGTTGCCACTGGGGAATTGAATCCCCAGTAGACTTGACTTTACTGTACCTCAAATTCCTTTTGTGAAATGGGAGATAGAATGTATTCTACACAGGGTCCTTGCAAGGTTTGTTGCAAAAACATTTTCTAAGACCTAGCATGTGAGACGTGCTCAATAGAATCAGCTCACATCCTGCCTACCTTCAAACTAATTTTTCAAACAGTAAGGTCTGAAAATATTCCCATGAATAAGGTGTTTGCTTTGTTCTAACAACTGATCTACCCTGGGGCCAAAGAATAAGCTCCCTGGGTGTGGGTGGGAAATTCTGTCTGGCTCATTCACTGTGTCCAGGTCCTAATATAGTCCTGGGCATGGAATAAATACTCAGTAAGCAGCATTCATTTTCTTATTTGAGCAGTGTAATAGTCTCATTATTATTACTTCCAGGTTTTAGATGGGGAAACCAAGACTCAGGGAGAAAAAGTAACATCCCAAAAGGACAGAGACAGAGATGGGGGCAGGGGGAATGATGCTCTGTCTTTCCATTCCAAATCTGTGCTCTTCGCTCTCAATTGTACCACCAGATACTATTTTCTGATGCCTTCTACCAGGATTTAAAAGAACCCCCACTATAGTTTCTATCTTTTATAAAAACACAACCCATTCCAATGGGTTAGGAAGGATAGAGGAGCCAAATGGTGCAGAATGTACATGACCATCCACTTAATAGCTCAGCATTCTCATTCCCCTTAGCAGTACAGAAATGGCCTGAGGCAGCTAAGAACACAAATACTTCATAAAAGAGAATTAAACTTTTAAACTCAGAAGAGACTAGATACTAGTACCAGTATGGTGAGCTCCAACACAAAAAGGTTACAGGACAAGCCACTCCAGACCAAATTTATTCGTAGACTTGGAGGAAACTTTAGACGTTTCTCCTGAAATGAGGAAAGCCAACCTCTTTATTTCAGAGAAGAGAAAATAAGTTCTAGAAAGGGTCAGCCACATGCCCAAGGTCACTCAAGAAGTTCCTGGGAGAACGGAAATAAGCAAACACAGGGTTCTCCTGTCCTAGATTAGAACATCATCAACATCATTAGAGTTATAATGAAGAGGAAGGTGAGGTGGTGATGAAGATGCTTATAATGTTGTTGATGACAGCTCTGCAAACCTGTATCACAGGCTTCCTGTAAATCAGTTCTATATGTTAACACGTTTTACCTCATTAAATACACCATTACATTCATAAATTTTATTAGCTTCAATTTAATGCAAGTTGGAAAAAAAAACTTGTCCAAAATCACATAGCTAGTGAGTACTAAAATCAACATACTTTCCTATTCTATATTAAAGAGTTCTGAGAGCAAGAAAAAATACTTGCATTATTTGCTCTAGAATATATTCCTCATGCAAAATAAGGTAATGAATTAAATAAAATAGCCTGCTTTTTAAAACCATGAGCTGAGTTGGGTGTGGTGGCTCACACCTGTAATCTTAGCATTTTTGGAGACCGAGATGGGTGGATTGCTTGAGGAATTTGAGACCAGCCTGAGCAAGGAGAGACCCCATTTATACTAGAAATAGAAAAATTAGCCAGACATGGTGGTGCACACCTGTAGTCCCAGCTACTTTGGGGCTGAGACAAGAGGATCACATGAGCCTAGAAATTTGTTGAGGTTGCTGTGAGCTGTGATGACACCACTGAACTCTACCCAAGGCACAGAGTGAAAGTCTGTCTCAAAAATACCCCCAAAATAAAGAAACTAGAAGCTTGCTTTTCTAGACTTTTTTTTAATTTCTCACCTCACCATTATGTTACGAACTGTTATGCAAATGACAAGAAGCATGTGTAAAAAGTAGAAAGGAGAGTTTTACTGGTGGTATCAGTTTGCAAACAGGGAAGAGATACCATCTAGTGTGAGTTGTTGGTGCTCTGTCTCTGAAGAGGGAAAGGAGAAGTTATCTTTGGTGCCTCAGAGTGCCTGTATCACAACAGATTCACACCTATTCAGCAGCTTTGTGGGGAAGCTATTCATGAACTCATCCTAGAAAAAGTGCCTCACAGTCATACCTCATTGTTGAATATTGCTATGGTCACCTTTGAAGGATTCCCCTTGGGAAGCTATGCATCCACACCAGTGCCTAGTCCACCCTTCAGAGTAATTTTAGAACTCTTTTTCTGGAATGGCCATCAGAGCTGTCATCATAATACTCTTGATGTCCTGAAGTCATGAAAATGTCTTCCTTTCAATATTTCCTTAATCTTTAGGTAAATATAAAAGTCATTGGAGACCAGATGAGGTGAGTAGGGAAGGTTTTCCAATACAGTTATTTGTTCACTGGCTAAAAACTTTCTCACAAACAGTGTTGTGTGAGCTGGTGCATTGTTTTGATGCAAGAGCCATGAATTGTTAGCCAAGATTTTCACTTTAAATTTCCTATTTTTGTATCAATATTTACATCTTTTGATATGCATCTTATAGTCAGCTAATGATTTTGATGCACAATTCAATGAATTTTTGCAATGATTTGTTAGTTCTACTACTTACTGGTCTTCCTTGACCTCTCTTCACCAGTGAACATTTTCTTCCCCTTCAGAAAAACATTTAGTCCATTTGTACACTGCCATTTTCTTCATGGCATTATCCCCATAAACTTGAACTAACATGGTCCTCATTTCATGTCTACTCTTGCCAAGTTTGACAAGAAATTTATAAATGTTTGTTCATTGCTCTAATTCTCACTACACCACACAAAACATGCAACAATAATGAATGCCACTCAGCAAGACAAGCCACACATTGACATGAACACAGCTGTGAAATACTGATACACCAAGCTTAGCAAATCTCACCAAGCTATTTATACAGTGCTGCCAATGTAAGCAAATGGTGGTAAGTTTACAAACTTAATTTTGTCATGTGTATACATGACCATGTGTATACATGACCATGTGTATACAGCAGAACCTCCATAGCTGACTATCTCCCTGCATTGGCCACCTCCTTAAATTGACCTAATTTTCATAGACCAGACCTGCACCACAGGTACATATTGGTATGAGAGAGGATACACAGGAAGGATGAAGTCTAGGAGAACAGAGATCTTCTCAAGGAGTTCCAAAGGATATGCCTGCAGGGTCCACTCTATGGTAACTCAACTCTTAGAAATTTGTAGACTTAACTTTCTGGGACCTGGAAATTTCTGCTTCTCTGAAGTCCTGTAGTTATGTGGGGGCTGGAACAGCTTCTTTCACTTGACTCAAACTGACCAATGAGAAATATATCTGTGGATTGAAACTTTTTGACTGGAGATAAAAAAGGAAAAAAACAACTCAGACAGGAAGTGTAGCCATTTTAAAATTTATGCTGTTAGCTATCAGCTGAATAAAAGTCTTTTTCCTCTTAGATATGGTGTTAAGGTGCCCTTTCTTTCCTTTGGGCCTTGTCTTCCTGCAACATTTGTTTCCCTGCCAGAGAAGCAAGACCACCTGAGGAGAACATAGGCTCAGACACACCTGGTAGTTGTTGCCAACCCTCTGAACACCCATGCAGGGTGGCCTAATCAGCCTGGGCAACATGAACCACCGAAAAGGGAAGCAGCTTGGCCTCCTTGTGTGGATGCCTTAACTAGGCAGCAAAGGACCCCCTTAGCAGGTCTTTAAGGAGTCAAACACTGGGAGGAACAGACATGCAGGAACTGACACCTGCACTGGGAGACATCTAAGGCAAGGTATAATTGATCTGAGTTTGCAACTATTTGAGTGAAAGCGGGGGTTCAATCAACCTCTAAGCATTAGATTGCTGGCAGGACTGGTGAGAGGTGTGTAGTAGAGTGTGGGTGTGGTGTGACTGAGAGAAACACCAAAGATGAGGTTATGACCTTCCCACATAGGGCCTAGGGGAGTGCTGGTTCACCTCCTATGTCTAATTGGCAGTTTGAGTGGGAAACAGAGGCTGCCCAGGTTAAGAAATGGGTTAGAATTGTGTGCATTTGAGTGCTCAGAGACTGACCAAGTCTAACCATAGGTGGGGTTTCACCCCTGCCTTCACAGGGCAAAACGATTGTGTGAGTGGTCCCTTCTTCCCTGATCCAACTTTTCCCCCTGGCCATTCTGAGAGAAACTGGATATTCTAGATTTTCTACTTTCTGTGTCAGACACAGGTCTAGTCTAGCCATGCAAGACTTAGGGGGACAATGAAAAGACATCAGAAAGGATACCTGTGGTTGTGGTTTTGTTACAGAATTTCTTTCTTTAGTAAGGGCCACATATCAGTGATAAAAGGGATTTTGTTGGACAGAGGGGCATGCAGAGGGAGTGTAAAATGCTTTTTATGGGGAAGGAGACCCAAGTCAGAGGTCTCCTGTATGGGTCCTTTGTCTAGGGGTAAATATTGGCCCTAAGAGAAATTTTGGTCAGGACTCGGTAGACGAAAAAGCACCTTTACAAGCTGAATGAGTGTCGTAACAAATGAATAAATGCAGTCCCTTCCATGGGGTAAGGTTGTTAGGTCTTTGAAGTTTTTGTTTAGCGAGAGGATCAGGGTGTGTGCTCCCTATTCAGGATGGAGCACCCAAAATGTTTTGGGCTGATTTGTTCATGACTTTGCTAGAGCTCAGAGGATGTGGCCTGCAAGGGCAGCCTGTTTGGGACTAGAGATGGTACTCTGATTTCTGAGCTCACCTGTGCCTGAAAAATGGGAGTCCCTGTCTAGCCCTGAGTAGGAAAATCCTATATCAATGTTATATTCTATAAAATGTCTCTCATTTATAAAATGTAATAATTTGGTAATTTAAATTGTTTAGAAACTGAACCTTTGTCAAAGAATAAGATTTTTGCCTTTTAAACTTTCTAATTATCAGTTTAGCCAAGTGAATAATTAACTTCATAGTAAGCTGTGATCCTGTTTTGTGAAAAGTATTTTTTTCATAAAAATGATAAATGAGAGAAATTAGACAGAAAGGAAAATGGCATTGTGTAAGGAAATGGTCTTGTGTGTTAAGATCACACAAGGATATTTTGGCAGGATTACAGCCAAAATATTATAAAGACAATATTGAATAGTCAACTGGATCACTAGATCATCATCTAGAACAAATGTGTTAAGCCTTTGATATTTCACAAACCTTCCAAAATCAAAACTCTAAATTTGGTCTCTTTGAAATATTAAGACCACTGAAAGTCTGAGAAAGACATATTAGGCTTAGTTAATATATTAAATATATATAGGAAATACTGTCAAATATGAAATAGTGGTTAATTTTCTGGGAATTATGTTTATACATGTCTGTTCCAATACTATAAAATATTCGTCTGTCTTAGTGTATATTGTCAATAATAATTTTAATTCATCTCAGAAAGTGTTTTTTATAACTGACTGAGTCAAAGTTTGTCCTTCAAGAGAAATTATTAGGAAAGGCTGGCAAATTCTCTAGAATTCAAATTTCTGATGTCTGTGGAAATTACCGCATATACTCGAGTATATACGGTAAATTCCATCAGGCTAAAAGTAAACTTCTAGAACTTTAGAAAGCTAACATGTCTATGAGTATTGCTAACCCAAATTCAAACAGAACTAAAATCAGTTATATGAAACTGGGCTGATTTTTTTTTTATGGCTTTTTGTTTGAAACAGTGCTGATTCTTTCAGTGTTCTGTTTTCTAGAAATCAAGAAAACCATTTTCTGTCTTTTAAGCTATTTGTAGCTTTCAGCAATGTATATACTTATAGGCAGAATTTGAAACATTTAATTTTTTCTCTCTCCTTGATTTATCCAGATTTTGAAAACCATTTGTAAATATTCTTATTTTCTAACAATACGGTTATTTGCATAAGTTCAATAAGAATCTGTTTTGTTCTGTAGGACATGATGAAGGCACTGGTTCTTTTACCAAGGCTTTGACTGGAATAGCATTTTCAGACATGTCCAGACTGTGTGAAGAAATTAAGGTAGACTTTATAAGGCCAAAAAAAAAGCCCCTGGGAAACACTGGCCAGATACCCATCAATAACATTTTCTGATCTGTGGTGTGTTAGAATGTACTTTCTGACAGGTCTGGAAATTACAATTTGCTTGAAGACATCAAAAGAAGAGAAATTTATTCAATGCATACTGGTATCCAATGGCACAGATGAAACCTGGGCTCATGAAAGGTGTTCAAGTCTAATGTGGGATTCCTTATAAAAGGTGCCAGCAAAGCCAATTTTAAAGGGAAGAAGAGCCTAGATGGCTAATAATTACTCTTGCTGCATTTAATGAAAATAATCAGACCTAGTATACTGAAAGTACAGTTTATTTTGGCAATTGAATGAGTTCTGCTATAATTTATTTTTACTAAAGTGAGAAATGAGAGAAAGAAAAATCATTCGAAAGGAAAATACTGTGGCCCACCTGTATTAGCTTCCAGCCTTGTCTGCAATGCCAGCTCATAAAATGAGTCATAGCTGTTTTACTAAAGTGATCTGTTAAATGGGAATAAGAGACTAGCCAAAAAGTATAGAATTATATTAGTAAATATATTCGCTTTGAAGCCTAAGTCTCAACAAAGGTCACCTGTTGGCTACTCTGGAAAAATTTGTACAGTATTAATCATTATCTGTTGTGTCTATATAGATACCTCAGGAAAAAACTGGAACTAGAATGAGAATTTCCCAGTAAATGGTGTGACTACGACACAGCCTCATAGGTGGCCCCACACCAAACTGATGTTCAGAAATATTCACTTGAATTGTCGAGAACTTTGGATGCGTTTGGTAGGGATGCTTAAAACTAGGTATTAATAACTGTGCTAATTCTGTAAGTAGGAATACTAATGTTCTCATTGTGTGAACCTTAGCCTGGAAATCCAGAACTTGTAGATATGTGTAGGTAACTACTAAATGGTTTCATTCTCCTATGCTGAACTCCACCTTGATTTCATCCCTGTCTATGTAAAGGAGAAAGAAAGCCATAAATATATGCAAGGTAGATGAGATCATGCAGAACCCAGAAGAAATCCCTAAGAATTTCTGTGAAAGACTGTGTGAAACATACAGATTACCAAATCATTGTATGAAGTTACTAAGGGGAAAGAGAAAAGGCCAATTGAGTAAAAATTGAGCCAACTGAAGCCTTCAAGAGGCTAAAGGAAAAATTTTGGGTAGTCCTGGTGCCAGGCTTCCCTGACCTGGCTAAGCCAAAAGGTATCATAAAGGTATAGGACAGCTGGGGGAGTGCTCACACAGAATGTAGCATCCTAGGCAGGACCAGTTGCTTATCTCTCTAAGAAACTTGACAGGGTCTCAAAAGGATGGCCTCTATGCCTAAGAACACTTGCAGCCACGGTCATTCTGGTGTAAGAGGCTGATAAGTTGACTTTGGGACAAAACTTAAGAGGCTGCATAGCATATGCAGCAGTCAGGCTCTAATGAACAAGGGGTACCATTGGTTGACCAACTCATGCCTCACTGAATATCAAAGCTTACTGTGTAAAAATTTGAGGTTGGTTACAGAGATTCTATACATGAGGCCATGCACTTAGGATAGAAGCAAAAAAAAAAAAAAAAATTAAGAGGCTTCTGGAGAGATACTTTTATTTTCCCCTATTGGCCATTTTTGCCAAGAAAGTCAACCAGCATTGTGTGTCAGGCAACCAACACAATGCTAGACAGGGACAATCCCTGCCACTTGAAATTCAGTCCTACAGGGAATCCCCCTTTAAAGATGTAAAAATAGACTATACTGAGTTGTCCAGACATAGAGGAAACCAGTGCTTACTAGTTCTGGTCTGCATGTACTTAGAATAGGTGGAAGTCTTCCCCACTAGGATGAAGAGGGCTCCTGAAGTAGTAACAGCATTGCCCAGATAAATCATCCCATGGTTTAGGTTGACACTCTAGTTTATATTTGACAATGGGCTAGCTTTCGTAATAGAAATAGTGTAGATGATAGCTAAAGCACTGAGTATCACCTGGAAACTATATGTGACATATAGGCCTCAAAGGTTGGACAGAGTAGAGTGCATGAACAGGGCCATAAGAGCAGAATTAGGAAACTCTGCCAGGAAGCAACACTTAATTGGATATGGGCCTTGCTACTGGTATTATTCAAAAAGGCCTCCATCAGTCCTCTGCAATTTAGCAGGGACCCCTAAAAGAACTGGGAGGGACTGAATTGAACAGGCAGTTAGAAGCTCTAGGAAGAGTAGTAAAGAAAGGTCTCCACTTAGGTAATTAATTGTGTTCTGTTTAGTCTTTTGTGTCTGTAAATCTTTTCTCTCTGGGGGATCAAAAGGCTCAAGTCTAGGTCAAGGATCAGAAGCTGGATCCCTCAAATCAAGGTAAAAGGAACTCTACACCATTATCCTGACCACACACATGGCAGTGAAGGTGGAAGGGATCCTTGCCTGGATTCTTCACAGCCAGCTGAAGAGAGCTTCACTGCCCTGTGGGAAGCAAAGGTAACTTTTAAGATGGTTAACTTGCCTTGCTGTAGCCACATCCTGGGAGCTGACTGATCAATGGATAGCTAAATCCTGAGGACAATCCTCATAGCATTTGTCTCAATTGGGCTTTGGACTTTGGGAAAAGGGGAGGAGGGATGTGATCTATGCACCCACACCACTGAGACAGAACAAAGGGTGACTCATTCATAGCTTTTGTGAATGTGAAAGTTCCCACAATGGAACTTGCACTCATAATCAGATATAGTACTCAATAGTTACACAAGGAAAAGTGAAAACCCATATGTGTATTAGCCCCCCACCACAGTACAGTTGAGGCCTAGGTAGAGAACCCAAGAAGAGTCAGTCTTTAAAATCTGAATGCTGGTCCAGACCAGAAAAATAGGAAAGCCCAGCCAGGTGACTCTGAAGTTTGACACCTGTAGCACCAAATGAAGGTGCTGTAGCAGAAGGAGCTGGGAAAGAAACTATAGGACAAATCAAAAATACTTCTATGCCTTAGATTTTGTAGAAAAGTGATGTAAAGTCAAATGTGAAAAGTATTTAATACTGGCTCCTGCAGAAGCAAGCTGATATTGAGATCCCAAATTAAAATACATATGGATACTCAAAAGGGGGAAATGAGAGAGGATACCAGAAAGGGTGAGGTCTAGGAAAACAGAGGTCTTCTCAAGGAGACCGCAAGGACCTGCAATGTCCTCTCTGTTACGCTCTAACTCCATCTTGTTAAGGGCTTTCAACACTCCCCATGTAAGACAGGAAGCTCAGCTGAAAGAGTTTAATAATAACTGTAAAACCCCAGCTTATCAGGTGTTGGCTCTTGTGAAATTCGGCTTGCATTAAGGACTCCTCCTCCCCTACAGAAAGCCCCTTATAAAAGGTTTCCACCTCTGCTTCTGGGGGTTGAGAGACTTTGAGGCATGAGCCTAATCTCAGCTAGGCTGATCAATAAATAACCCTTGCTTAATTTGGACTCAGTGTGCTAGCGTTTCTCTATTACACTCACTTCCAGTATAACACTCTCCATGGTGACTAAGCTATTAGGAACTGTAGACTTACTTTTGTGGGATCTGGAAATTTTATTTTCTGTGAAATCCTGTAGTTCTGTGGGGCTGGAACAGCTTCTCCTGCTTGATTCAAACTGATCAATGAGAAAGGTACCTATGGGTTGAAACTTTTTGACTGGAGATAAAAAGGTAAAGACCAAACCAGTTGGGGGAATGTGGCAATTTTGAATTTGTCTATGCTGTTCACTCCATTGGCTGAATAAAAGCCTTTTTCCTCTTCGATATGGTGTTTGGGTACTCTTTCTCTCCATTGGGCCTCATCTTCCTACAACAAGTACAGTAGGCCTAGTTCCTTATGTTGACCACCTCTGTATGGTGGGAGGTCAAGTTACAAAGGTTCTACTGTGTTTTAAGAGACATCAAGTACAAGAGCAATGGTAAGCATGTATGTCACATATATCCCATGTTTGCTTTGGGGCAGGGTTTTATCATTAAAATGAGATTGCATTTGGCTTTTTTTTTTTTTTTTTTTTTTTTGCAGTTTTTGGCTGGGACTGCGTTTGAACCTGCCACCTCCAGTATATGGGGCCAGAGCCCTACTCCTTTGAGCCACAGGCACTGCCCTGAATTTGGCTCTTTGTGTCAAAATGTGAACTATAGGATACAAACAAAGTTTGTGCTCAACTTCTATCAACTGGCCACTGTTCATCAGGAAAAAATGTCTGCAAGGTGGTCCTCTGTTCAGAGTTGTAGTGGTCAGGGCTATAAATCAGAGTTAGGAGGGGTCTGACAGTTTGTCTTAAGAGTTCATTTTGTTAGTATGTTTAGCAAGGGTGTGATTTTTCTTGCAGCTATAGGAATTTTAGGAACTTGCAGTGTCAGCTGAGTTCTGAGCCCCTTGCCTGTAGGTAACTTTAGTTCCCTTAACCTTAGGGTCTATCTTAGGTGATAAAAGTGCATCTGTTCTGGTCTCTGTGGTTGTAGAACTTCTGCCCTATCTTAAGCAATCCTTCAACCTTGTAAGACCAGCCTAACCACTGCCAAGCACCAGTACTAAAGTGCACTAAACATCATCCTCTGATCTCTTTCTGAGACATTATGGAGACTATGGAAATAAGCAATTCAAACTCTAAGCTGTTGGGGTTCAAAATTATTTTCAGCCTTAAAGGAATGTGAATTATGCGGCCTGAATCACATGACAGATGGCTGTTAAGCTTAGCAGCTACAAGCTTCTGTCTGAATTAAGTCTTTGCCCTGAATGACAGCACGTGTAGTGAGAATAAGATGGAGTCAGTCTGGCTAAAGTGGACAAGACCACAGCTGGTTTAGTCCTTTTAAGTTCTACATGACCTTCACTTCCTGTCTCTCATTGTTTTGTAACCTTAGCTCCCACCCATGTCTATCTTTAATAGTTTAGAAAATTAACTTTTGAATTAATTTTAATTGTCCCTGAGTTGTGCTGATTATTATTGAAAATTGGTTTATTGTGGTCTTTGCTTTGAACCTTTATGTATAAAATTGTGATTTTGGAAATGGAAGAACAGAACAGTCTTGAAGAGACTACTCTCAACTTTCTCCAGCATCACTGGCCTTCTGACAAGTAAAGTTTGGTTGACCTATCTCTGTCTCTTCATATTGGCTGACAGTGACAGGTGGCAGGATCCTCTTTGTACAGTACCATTACCTGCTTTGTTTTATAAAATGTTGTAACTGGCAGAGGGTGCCAGGGAAGATCCTTTTCTTCTTACTATGAACTTTCATTACGGATTAACCTCTTTCTTCCCTTTCTTACCCAAAGACATCATGGCTATCACAGTGCCTTAAGATGGAATGTTAAATACACTCTTTTAAATTGGAAGAGAAATGAAACCCAGCTATAGAGAAAAGAAAGCAAGTTTGCATAGAAAAGAAAACAAACTGTAACTAATTAATTTGCTATAACTCATAAACCAACCTTGTATAAAAAAATATTGTAGGGGGGGCACCTGTGGCTCAAGGAGTAGGGCACTGGCCCCATATACTGGAGGTGGCAGGTTCAAATCCGCCCTGGACAAAAACAGCAACCAAAAAAAAAAAAAAAATGTTGTAATCCTATGAAATTTCTCTGTCTTCTTCCTACATAACCAAGATTAGATTTACCTTTGAAGCACTATCCACCTCTGTTTCTCTGGAGTGGTACATCCTGGAATGGCTATTCCCAGATTTTTGCTTGAGTAAACTCTTTAAAATTGGAATCCATCCCTTTTGATTATTTCAAGTTGAACAAACTCTTTTAAGCTGGTGTTCTCCTTCTAGCAGTGGGTCTGACAAACGTGATTTTTATCAGCAGGTGACTAGGGTGGTTTTGATGGCGGCAGGCGGCAGAATTCAGGTACGCTGAAATACAAAGCCCTCGTTACTAATTATTGTAATACTATCGTCTTTTTTAACAAACTGCTTCTTAATTCCTCTTAAATGTCACCTATTTTAGAACCTTCCTGAATTATCCAAGTCCTATCCAAGGTTCCTGCCTCTTATTCCAAACATATCCTCCATTTTCTATTATCACAGTGAAGGAACTCTGTAAGTTTCATCCCAAAATATTACTCCTTGGAATAAAGAGTATTTTGCATCAAAGGCCCTTAGAGATCAACAAACATTGGAAGGAGCTTTCTCTCCATCTGTGTAAAACAAGACAGAAAGCAACAATGGAATCCCCTTACCCTCCCTGTTATCTCAATACTCAATATACATGTATTATAGGAAAGGAGATCAAGAATGCAGCCAGACCTGCCAAATTATTTTTAATGTGACACCTGTTTCTCGGGTTAATTTAATTTCCAAAGAGAATCAAGTACGAGTCATTCTGTTCCCTCTCCATCCATTCGTTCAGTATCTGTTCACCCTCTCTAGTAGCCACATGTTGCCCCTAAACAGAGTTACCTGTATTACTAATCCTCCTCTCCCCTCTAAAAGGAGGGTATATAAACTTCTGGATGCCACTGGGATACTGGGTGATCACTCTGTGGTTGTCCCCTATGAACAGTGTAAATAAATCTTCTTTGTCTGCCTTCCTATGAATTGTTTGATCTTTCAGTGAACTTTCACAGCAAAGGTAAAGTTACTGCTCACCCCATGAGAGCACATTCTTCAATACACTCACAGGTACACCCACTGCTAACAGACTATGCACCACAAGACCATCTTCATTCACTCGTTTTCCCCCAACAAATATCCACGGAGAATCTACCACATGCCAGGTTCTGGGATACACAGTTTTTCAAGATTCTATTTCCGTCATCTCAGCACACAGAAGGAATTTAGTAACATTTATTTTAAAATCAATAGAATAATTGAATGGATGGATAGTTGACCGGGCTCTAAAATAATCCTGTTGGGCTGGGTTACTTCCTGTACCATGAAAATTCTTGCAGACCTTTGTAGGAAGTGAAATGAAAGGTGGAATGCATGTTATTTTCTTTTCCTACTAACACAGGAATGGCAGCTAACCAAGCTGAAAAGAAGTATAACAACAAAAAAATAAGAACCTGGTCCATTTCTTTCTATTAAGAAGTGGAACAGCACAAGAATTTGAAAGAAGAGATTTATGTCCCTAGTCTTTATTACATTATGGAATGGTGCTCTAAGGTGGCCTTGTAAGTCACAGGCACCCTTTCTGCCCTCATTCAGACTCACTTTTGAAGTCAGTGGCTTTTCTCAGGGAAGAGGTGGTGATGCATTTGGCTTCTTCTTCATGTCTATTGGAGGTGTGAGTGTGAATATTTGTTCAGGATAAGGGTGATGGACATTCCCCAGCCCTTTTCCTAGTGTTCTCAGCACCATTAAGGTCTCCACATTAAGCTCCTCCAAATAAACACAGAAAAGTAAGGTTGAAAAATTTCAAGAGCATGTCTAAGTTATTTGCCTCTCTGCTTTCTCTAAATGATGATAAAGGAAAGTGCCATGAAGACACATCCAGTGCTGGAGACAGATGGTGAAGAAGAACACTTTCTCTAAAGAGAAAATTGCAAAAGACTCGTATAGCCCTTCAATTCTTCCCTTTTAATTACACTTGCCTCATTCATGGTTATGAATGAAGAGGCTGTGCAGAGAATTTCTCAAAATGGAAAATTCCGAAGGATGTCTTTCTATTCTCAGCACCACTGGACACTGTGTCCCAAGAGACAAGGAGGTGGCAATGTCCATCGTCCTTACTCCAAACAGATTTTCACATTCACACCTCAAATAGACATGAAAAGGTGGCTTGATGCATCACAGCTTCCTTCCCTGAGACCAGCAGCAACTGGCCAGGGCAACTACCGCCTTCCTTTCTTGCACTCTACTGGAATTGAAGCAGGGTTAGGTTTGCAAAGGCTCAGGGAAGAAGAGTCACACTGGGTATGAGCAACAGGAAAGCAAAGAAGAATAAATCTTAAAACAAACAACCACCAACAACAAAGAAAAAAGCACAGCAGGAAATCAGCCCAGAATTTCAGCAAAGATCATGAGGTCTCAAGGTATATACAGATTTGAGCGTTGTTTGGGATGCAGTGAGCAGAAAGAGCATTATCCTCTCCAGTACAAGAAAAGAAAGACTCAGAATAAACAGAAAATTAACAACTTTCTTCAGAAGTTAGGAGGATTGAGTTCATAGAGCAACTGACTAAGCCAAAAGTTAAGGAAAGACAGGTGCCTGCAAGGTCAGACAGGATTGGACTTGTTTACCTGAGGCGGACATTTCCAGACACAAGTAAGAAGAATGTATCCAAAATGCTAACAGTTTAGTAAAGACTGAGGGTGGGCTAGTGAGAATATAGAATCTCTGGGGATAGAAGATATAATAGGAATTTGCATTCATGTGTAGGCTTTTCCTCCCAGAACAACAATGACAAAAAAAATGGCAACAATTCTAGGAAAGCATCCCTTGAAGTGCAGGTTGGGGGCAGAAAACAGAAGTCCCAAGAGAAAGGCAAGAAGCTTCAATGCCTGTCCCAGAACATCCTCCTCCATGCAGCTGAAGCTTTGCAGAGGTGGGGGAAGGATGAGAAACTCTGTCACCAGGATCATGTCATGACTTCTACAGAGCCCAGGCAACTTTGCTTTCATGAGCCTTCCCCTCCATAAAAGGCTACATTTTACAACTGTGTTAGTGTAAAGATGAACGTAATCCAGCCTGGATACATTCTTCTATCTTTATTGCTGTTATATTTATTTTGTCTTATGATTTTAAAATAAATTAAAATTAAGCCATTTGGGGAGCCTTAAGATCACAGTGCTCCCCAGACACAGTGCTGTACTATTAGAACTCACCAAGAAGTTGGCTGTGCTTGTCACATTCGGGGCACTGGGAAAACTCACTGCAGCTGGGGAATGGGAACATAAAATAGACCTCTTCCCCTTGGGGAGGGACAGACCTATAGCTGAGAGTGTAGAAGGAGACTGAGGGAGCCACATCAGAGACCCAGGGACAGGTGCCCCCAGCAGGAGCCTTCATTAGGACCACAGAACTCCTCCACACCCCAGCACTACCAGACTGACAATCCAGCTAGTAACAGTGGTACACAGGCAAAAGCATGGAAAAAACCCTCCCTGAAGAAAAAAGCAAAACTATAGGGTGGAGAGAACAGATCAGGAGTTGCCAGAGTCTGGGAGCAGGGGAGGTATTGATTCCAAAACAGGAGTCTTGGAGGATGATGGACTCTTCTGTATCTTGATCGTGGTGATTGATATAGGACATTCATCTATGCATTCATCAAAACTCACAAAGCTATATGTCAAAAAGAACCAATTTTTCTATATGTTAATAAATTAATAAAGAGACTGAATATACAAAAAGACCATGGTCAGACCATATATAAAAATAGAACCCTAACCAAATTGCCTAGAAAACCAGCCCCTTATCTACAATGAACAACCTTGGGAGCCAACCTGGTTTAAGTCAGACTGAAGAAGCTAAACAATAACTTCTGTAACAATCAGTCTGAACTGGTTGGGACTTGATGCATCACTGATAGGTTTTATAATTTTTGTCCCCATTCCAACATACAATCAACCAGAAAAAGCCAACTATGTACCTCTCCCCCATCACGTAAGTTTCCCTGATTCTAGTACCTGCGCCCAGCTCCCCCAAACCAGCAGCCTCCAATTGGGGAATGCCTAAAGCCTTTCCTTGTCCATGGGAAAGCTTTTCCCTTCCTCTGTTCCCCTCCAAGTCTCAGTAAAACACAAATGATGATGGCTGACTTCCTTGGTATAGCAAGCTCAGTGCTTTTCTCATTAGGTTGGTCATTATTTCCACAAACTTTTTCTTTTCAGATTAATATAAGGGCACAAAGAATGACTCTACAATGTTTGCATTTGTTAGATAGGGTTCCTGTTGTAGTTTTGTCCTACACCCAGGAGGCATGACATATACCCTATGTTGTGCTTATTAGGTGGGAGCACAGCAATCCCCCTCTGCCACTTCGCTCCTCCCCCACACCCCTAGCTTGAATTAAATTGAGTTTCTCTCTTGTGTGGGCAGGTATTAGTTCATCTACAGGCTTCATACTAGTATTCAGTACATTGGATACTTGATTTTCCATTCTTGTGATACTTTACTGAAGAGAATGTTCTCCAATGCTATCCAAGTTAAAAAAAAAAAAAAAAAAAAAAAGTAAAGTCTGTATCTTTTATGGCTAAACAGTATTTCATGGTATATACACACCACAGTTTATTAATCCATTCGTGGGTTGATTGGCACTTGGGTTCTTTCCATGTCTTGGCGATTATAAATTAAACTATGTTAAACAATCTAGTGCAAATGTCCTTGTCCTTATGATAAAATAATTTTTTTCTTCTGGGTAGATGCCTAGTAATGGGATTGTGGGATCAAATGGAAGGTCTATTTTGGGTTCTTTACACAAACTTTTAAATAGTAACAGCTAAAAATGCATTCATCCATGGTTCCAAATTTATTGAACTAAATTCAGCATCCTGGCCCCTGCAGTATTTACTATGCACTCCTCCATTTCCACATGGTCTCTCAAGAGGGAAAAATTATAAAAGAAAAATAAAACAAAGACCCCTGCCATTACCAATGAAGAATTTTAAATGGACATTACTAATTTAAGCACTGTTTATGACTGAGACAAAGTGAGTATTGGGGGTAATATACAACTTTTAAATACCTTAAATACATTCTTATATTTATCTTCCAAATTCTTCTGTGTTACCATTCATTTACTGCTTGGATAAAGAGATAAAGTAAAATTATTAATGTGCCATTGCTATAAATAATTAACCTCATCATGGGAAAACATGGGGAGCTGGTTTAAAAAAATACTTCATCTAATAGTAATTGATATTTATCTCTTCTGTCTTTCTAACTATTAAAAGCTGCTCATAACACTTATTACTGTCACTAAGAGAAAGAATACTTAATTCATCATAATTCCAGATGATTTATATATAGATTGTGAAGTGGGAAGTCTTTCTCTTTTTTGCCATTCATAAAATGATAAGCTTCCAATAAATCTTTGGAAGCAAAGATTTTCATTCAAGTGCCATTCCTCATGTGTTAGCTTAAAGGAATAGGTCCTTGATGAACTGATTACAAATCAAATCCTTATTTATGTGATTGGATCCATGTATTATTCATTAACAGATTTCATATCCCAGTAAATATCCAGTTCTCTGTTAATTATGCTCAGGAATACAGTTGCTTATTCTGGAGAAACCTGGGCTTCCCCAGCCTTCATTGCTATCAGGGTAGAGATGGAGTCACTTTACTATTAGTAGCTTGTATTTTACTGGCTCTTGCCCTCACCTGCTCACATGGGATCTCCAGTCACCTGTAATGATTCATCCTGGGGTGTCTGGGGCCCTCACAGACTGTCTCACAAGTGCACAGGGACAAGGCTCAGCTACTGTCACCAGGAGGCACCACTGTGGCCCCTCTGCCATCCAGCTCCTGCCCCCTGCCTATGAAGACACCAGAGAGAATCTCATCACTACCAGTGTTGGTGGGACCCACTGTGGGATAGCCCCATCCTTTCCAAGAATGATTTATCCAGCCAGGGCACTGTAAGCCACTGGTCCTCGAAGTGATAAAGGGCTTTCTCTAACCCAGGGCTCTCATTCTGATTCACACCATGGGCTACCATCTGAATGTGTCCTCTCCAAAATCCAGATGTTGAGAATGAAGGAGTTAAGGAAATTTCACTTGGCATAAAAAATATTTTGAATTAAAGGCCTCTGGAGATCAGAAAGCATTAGAAGGGATTTCTCTCTATCTGCATAAAACCTGGACTGACCAGATCAAAAGATAAAAGGAGAGGGCACCTGATTTCCTTTCCTCCCTCCCTGAATGCTCCAGGATGGGCCCAAATCATTCAAGACCCAATACCTATCTCTCAGGTTAATTTACAAGTCAATCTGTTTCCCCATCTATTCATCCTCCCATCCAACAGCAACCTGTTGCACCTGTACTCCACTTTCTTCCCCCTTCCTTCCAAATGACATCTGTAAAGGTATTGGGCTGACCATCATTGATACACTGGGTAATCATACTTATGATTCTCTCCATGTGCAGGGTTATTTAGAAATAAACATTTCTCTTAGTATTCTGCCTTAATTATAAGTTTATTTTCCAGCAAACTTTGTGGGGGGTGAGGGAAATTTTACATGGCCTCTATACAATTCAATGACCAATGTGATAATTTTAAAAGATGGGGACTTTAAGAGGTGATGAGGCCATGAGGGTTCCTCCCTCCTGAAAGGAATTAAGGCCCTTACAGAAGAGGCTTCACACAATATTTTACCTTTTACCACTTTCATCTTTTCTGCCCTGTGAGGACACATCAGTGAGATGTTTGTAACTCATGGAATGACTGTATTCTTGATGGAGGCAGGGCAGGGGATTGGATATCAAGGGTAGAGGACTCACTCTAAATTGACTTAACCAGATTACTGCTACAACTGGACTAAGCAGGTTGAAGACCAGTCCAAAAGAGGGCTCAAAAGAGTCTGTTTCAAGAGTTATTAAGAGTTCTTATCATATCCAAGCAGCTATTTGTCCCCTGATCCTCACAAGTGTCACATGGAAACTATTCCTTTGATTCTCTCCATGGGACCAAGCCCAGAGCATATGAGGAGTTATGCTTTTCATGAACCTAGCGATCAACAAACCTCTCCGTATGCCTTTCAACCAAAACCCTAATGCAAAATGACTTCTCAAAAAAAACCATGCAATATTTTAACAACCACATCTAAATCATTTGAAGTCACAGATAGAAAGATGTTTGTGTGTACATATATGAACATATGTATATGGTACACACACAAAGCCCTTCAGTTTTTTTCAAAGCCAACTTCCCTCAAATACATTTCCCATTGCCTCACAACCCTCTACCCTATTCACATCTTATTTATAGCTAAGTTTGGAATGTGAATGAACATTAGACACTTAGACAACAGCAATAGCATGACATGGTCTTTTTCTTGCGCTCTTCTTTTGTAAAATATAACCTTACTTAGTTTTTCAATCTAGCTATGTAATTTCTGATACTCGTGGTCTATGATTTCATAGCATATTCACATGAATCCTTTGATAAGAGACTCACCAAAAACTGATAATATAAGAACAGGAAGTGTTAATACTATTTCAAAAAAAGAAGACACCAAAGCTTTGAGAGGCTAAATAACCTGCCGGAGGCCACACAGCAAAACTATTAATAGATCTTGTCTACCAATAGAACATTTCTCCCCATCTACTATAACTTATGAAATCTTTTTTTTTTTTTTTTAATTGTTGGGCATTCATTGAGGGTACAGGAAACGAGGTTACACTGATTGCATTTGTTAGGTAAAGTCCCTCTTGCAAGCATGTCTTGCCCCCAAAAGATGTGGCACACACCAGGTCCCACCCCCCTCCCTCCTTCCCTCTCTCTGCTCTTCCTTTCCCCACCCCTCCCTTCTTATTTCGCTCTCTGGTCTCCCCTTCCCCCACCCCCACCCGGTCCATAATTGTCCTAATATTAAAAATTTGTAAATATGAATCATTCTTAAACAATATTATGAAGATTTAAAAATAAAAATGTTTTAAAATGGCTGAATAGTATTCCATGGTGTATTTATACCACAGCTTGTTAATCCATTCCTGGGTTGGTAGGCATTTAGGCTATTTCCACATTTTAGCAATTATAAACAGTGTAGTGCAAGTGTCCTTATGATAAAAGGATTTTTTTCCTTCTGGGTAGATGCCCAGTAATGGGATTGCAGGATCAAATGGGAGGTCTAGATTGAGTTCTTTGAGGGTTCTCCATACTTCCTTCCAAAAAGGTTGTATTAGTTTGCAGTCCCACCAGCAGTGTAAAAGTGTTCCCTTCTCTCCACATCCACACCAGCATCTGCAGTTTTGAGATTTTGTAATGTGGGCCGTTCTCACTGGGTTTAGATGGTATCTCAGGGTGATTTTGATTTGCATTTCTCTAATAATTGGGGATGATGAGCATTTTTTCATATGTTTGTTAGCCACTCATCTGTCTTCTTTAGAGAAGGTTCTATTCATGTCTCTTGCCTATTGATATATGGGATTGTTGGCTTTTTTATGTAGATTAATTTGAGTTCTCTATAGATTTTAGTTATCAAGCTTTTGTCTGATTCAAAATATGCAAATATCCTTTCCCATTGTGTAGGTTGTCTCTTTGCTTTGGTTGTTGTCTCCTTAGCTGTACAGAAGTTTTTCAGTTTAATGAAGTCCCATTTGTTTATTTTTGTTGTTGTTGCAATAGCCACAGCAGTCTTCTTTATGAAGTCTTTTCCCAGGCTGCTATCTTCCAGTCATTTTCCTATGCTTTCTTTGAGGAATTTTATTGTTTCATGCCTTAAATTTATGTCTATTATCCATCTGGAATCTATTTTTGTGAGTGGAGAAAGGTGTGGGTCTAGTTTCAGTCTTTTACATGTGGATATCCAGTTCTCCCAGCACCATTTATTGAATAGGAAGTCTTTTGCTCAAGGTATGATCTTGTTAGGCTTATAGATGGTTGTAAGATGTTAGTTTTATTTTCTGGTTTTCTATTCAATTCCGAACGTCTATGTCTCTATTTTTGTGCGAATATCATGCTGTATCGACCACTATGGCTTTGTAGTACAGCCTAAAATCTGGTATGGTGATGCCCCCAGCTTTATTTTTAGTACCAAGAACTGCCTTAGCTATACGGGCATTTTTCTAGTTCCATACAAAATGCGGAATCATTTTTTTCCAAATCTTGAATGTAAGATGTTGGTATTTTAATAGGAATGGCATTGAATAGTTAGATTGCTTTTGGAAGTATAGACATTTTAACAATGTTGATTCTTCACAGCCATGAGCATGGTATGGTCTTCCATTTGTTAATATCCTCTGTTATTTCCTGTCTTAGAATTTCATAATTTTCTTTATAGAGGTCCTTCACCTCCTTTGCTGGATATATTCCTAGGTATTTCATTTTCCTTGAAGCTATGGTGAAGGGAGTTGTGTCCTTAATTAGCCTCTCATCTTGACTGTTATTGGCATATACACAGGTGACTGCGTTGTTGACATTGATTTTATATCCTGAGATATTATCATACTTTTTGATGACTTCCAGGAGTCATGGGGTTGAGTCTTTGGGATTCTCTAAGTATAAGATCATGTCATCAGCAAAGGGAGAGTTTGACCTCCTCTGCTCCTATTTGGATTCCATTGATTTCCTTGTCTTGCCTAATTGTATTGGCTAGAACTTCCCGCATTATGTTGTATAGTAATGATTACAGAGGACAATCTTGTCTGGTTCCAATTCTAAAAGGAAAAGCTTTCCATTTTACTCCATTTACTAAAATATTAGCTGTGGATTCATCAGAGTTAGCTTCAGTCAGTTTCAGAAATGTGCCACGTATGCCTACACTCTTCATGTTCTAATTAAAAAAGAATGCTGGATTTTATCAAATGCTTTTTTTGCATCTATTGAGAGGATCATATGGTTTTTATTTTTCCTTCTGTTAATATGGTGGATAATGTTTATGGACTCGCATATGTTAAACCAGCCTTGTATCCTTGAGATGAAACCTACTTGAGCATGATGTATGACTTTTTTGATGATAAGCTGTAATCTATTGGCTAGGATTTTGTTGAGAATTTTTGCATGTATATTCATTAATAAAATTGGTCTGAAATTATCCTTTATAGTTGGGGTTTTTCCTCGTTTTGGTATCAGGGTGATGTTTCCTTCATAGAATGTGTTGGGGAAGAATCCTTCCTCCTCAATTTTTAAAAATAATTTCTAAAGTATTGGAATAAGCTCTTACTTAAGTTTTGATAGAATTCTGGTGTGAAGCCATCTGGACCAGGGCATTTTTTTGTTGAAAGCTTTTTTTATTGTTTCTTTAATCTCAGTGCATGAAATTGGTCTGTTCAGAAGCTCCATTTCCTCCTGGCTAAGTCTAGGGAGAGGGTGTGATTTCAAATATTGATCCATTTCCTTCACATTGTCAAACTTCTGGGCATAGTTTCTGGTAGTATTCAGAGATAATCTCTTATATCTCTGTGGCATCAGTTGTTATTTCTCCTTTATCATTTCTGATTGAGGTTACTAGAGATTTTACTTTTCTATGTCTAGTTAGTCTTGCCAAAGGTTTATTTATTTTATTTATTTTTTCAAAAAACCAACTCCTTGTTTTATTAATTTTCTGAATGATTTTTTGTTTTCAATTTCATTGATCTCTGATTTGGTTTTGGATATTTCTTTCTTCTGCTGGGTTTAAGTTTAGATTGTTCTTTTTCCAATTCTACATGATGGCTTGAGAGTTTGTTGATGTCTCTCTTTCTGTTTATCAAATGTAGGCATCTAAAGTGATAAATTTTCCTCTCAAAACAGCTTTTGTGACCCCAGGGCAGCAAAGCAGGGTGTTGTAATTTACATCCTGTGGAGGCATGACCAAGATGGCCGACTGGAGGCAGCCTTCAACATAGGCTTCTGTCCAGAGGGTATCCAATTGAGCTGAAGACAGGAAGCCCAACCAAGAGAGAAGGGCGATAACTACAGGTCACCCTTGCTGAGGCAAGCTGTGATTCTAAGGCAACAATCTCCAGGTACAAAACTCAACATAAAGGAAAAATGCCCTCCCCCAAGAAAGCTGCGGGGTTTTGTTTGTTTGTTTGTTTGTTTGTTTTTTGCCTTTTCCTTTTGCTCTTCATTTGCTCCTGTGGGATTTCTACAGGCAAGTAGTGAACTGAGGACCTCTTGTCTCAACCCATAGGTGAGAGCAGTAAGGAGTGGGGACTTCTTCCTCCAGAGGGACCCTGCAGTGACTCTGATCCTTCTCTTACCAGGCAGAATAACTGAACTTACATTTTCCGGGCCATTCTGAACTTTCAGTCCACCCTTCCCCCCTAACTGGATAAACTAGATCCCTAACCCCCACAGAGACTGAAAGAGGAGGCTCATGAGCAGCATCCCCCCCACAGCTTACCTGAACAAGTACCCCACCCCCTGCTTAGTCGGTCCCCCGCTCCATCCCTGCCTGTGTGCTGCAACTACCAGCATGGAGACCGCCGAGACCTCACGCTGTGCCTGCGCCCGCACCCTGCCCACCAGGAAACCACTCAGGCCACACCCCACCACACCCACCCAGACTGCCAAGGCGGCATGCCACACCCTGCCCACTGGGAGTCCGCTGAGGCCGCATGCCATGCCCCACCCATCCGGAGACCACTGAAGCTGTGTGCTGAGGCTGCCCTGGCTCCATGCCAGGCCCCCAGCCAAACAGAATTGCCAGTGGAGTAGTAATCTTGCTGAAGACACCGGGCATTAAATACTGCCAGAATCCATGCAGTGTACTCCTCCTTGCTGCCAGATCCATGTGCAGCACGCTCCTAGAGCTGCTTCTACAGCCAGATTCTCTGGTTTTGACAGTGGTAGTGGAACTATGCAGGGGCACTTCCCACAAAGATCCAGCAACAACAGAGTGATCACGCCAGGGTCCAATCTTAGAGAAACACCCTCCAACTCTTTGCCAGAGGAAAGAAGAAACACCCTCCAACTGCCAGAGGAAACTAGAAGTCACTCTATAGGGATACTGTGCTGCAGAGCAATAAGGACAAAGGTGTGGTGGCTTTATGTTGCTGTGCCTCTGGACCAGGGTTATGAGTCCAGTTTTCCACTGCTTTTGTCCATCTCCTGGGGTCCAGAAGTCTCTCGCTGACTCCCTGTGTCTTCAAAGGGATGTTTATGGGCAGATCCCACCAGCCAGAGATGCCTGGATTCTTGTCTCCCCAGACTCACAGTGCCCAGTTTCAAGGAAGCTTTTACTCTGCCACCATCTTGCTCCTCCTCTTTATCTTATGAAATCTTTTGATAGGAGAACTGGGCATTATGATCAAAAGGGCATTAAGATATCTTATGATTGCTCTGAGCCTTATACTTTCATTACTTTGTCATTGCCTCTTTTTAATGGCATATTTAGGTTCCCAATGCTAAGGAAAAGAATGAGATGAACTTTCATTGAAGAAACTTAATTCTCAGCATTTCTAGCTAAAGGCGCAATCTAAAATCAATCTTTTATGTAGCTTCTTTAGCAATAGAAGTTTAAAAATACCACTATTTTTTATAAACATAAAGTCACTATTATTAAGCATTCTAACTGTTACAAATAATTTACAGTATTCAAAAATAATTTCTCAAATGTCTTTATGTCCTAAGTTGTATGTGTCATTTTAAGAAATGATTTTATCTTGATCTATACCAGAAAAGCTGGTACAAACAATACACAAACTCACCGTAAGTGGAATAAATTGCGTGCATCCTATAAACACTTTTTTTTTTTTCCTGAGACTGAGTATCACTATGTTGCCCTTGGTACAGTGCCTTGGTGTCACAGCTCCCAGCAACCTCTAGCTCTTGGGCTTAAGGGATTCTCTTGCCTCAGTCTCCCAGGTAGCTGGGACTACAGGTGCCTGCCACAAAGCCCGGTTATTTTTTTTTTGTTTCACCTGTCATTGCTGTTTAGCTGGCCCAGGCCTGGTTAGAACCCGGCACCCTGGATGTATGTGGTTGGTTCCCTACCCTTTGAGCTACAGGCACCGCCCAGATATAAACACTTTTTGACATCTCTTGGCAATGACCTGTGACACAGAGATATTGCCACAAATTAAATACTACATGTCAGCATAAAAGAAGCTATATCATTGATTGTAGGTATCCTGTAAAATGTCTTTTCTTTTCTAGACTTCGCTTTTCTCATCTGTTCATAAGGGGATTAGACTAGACCTCCTTAGACGTTCTGTTATTCAAAGCTGACAACCTACGCTTGGAAAAATAAATCTGGTCATTACTAAAGTGTCCACTAGGTGACAGAAGAGGCAACTTGACCTTAGTCAATGAAAAAATGGCTTGAATTCTACCACAAGGGCTTCAGAAGAGTAATTTGGAATATGAATGATCCCATCATCTTATAGGTGAGGAAACGGAGGCCTACAGTGGTTCTTTCTACTTTGTCTTTTCCTGAATCTGTGACACTGATCAAGATACTTAAACTCCAAAGTTTGTCATTTGTAAGACCAAGCTGTGCCTCCCAAGTTGCAAATCTATAATGAGATAGTATACATAAAGTGCTTAATATGATGCCTGGTTTATGCTTTAAATAAAAGGATTATTAATCTTACATAAATAGTTATTGGTAGAACTGAAAAGACAAAGTGGATCTACTTTCTAAAATATCAAAATTATGAGGATGTTTAAATGATTAATAATCTGGGTAAGATATTGCTGCCTCCCATTTTTGTCACTTTCTGTAAGTAGGTGTTTTATCTGAGATGTGTGTTCTTACTTCAGTTATTGCTTTTATTTCCTTCCTCATCTTCCTTGAAGGCACTTCTATTTCTTGAGAGAACTATTTTCATGATCATAAGTTTTGAATTTCTTTACCAGCACCTCTGGGCACCTACTTTGAATTTTCTGTCACCTGTTCTTCCATTGTTGGAACTTGGCAGGTCTCAAAGAAAATGACATCAAGTGGCCTTAAGAATGAAACTAATGGCATTGTTACCTGACATTTAATGGGAGCTTACTCTCTACCAGACATTGCACTGAGTGCGGAATTAAATATTAACAAATTCGATCCTTACAACAAACCTTTGAAATAGGTACTATCATTTCTCCATTTAACAGATGAGGAACTGAAGCCCAGAATCTGCATATAATAAAAATTTAATATATTCTACGGCATAACACGATGTTCCAAGTAACCTCAGATTAATTCTTACCTTTAATAAAATATAAGAAAAGTGATCATCATCCTCCCAAGACTAGACTTTCTAGAACAATTTCCTTTCCTCCAGTTAGGAAGTTGGTATTATTTCAAATCACTTTGTCAGCTAACATCAAAAAGAATATAATCCAACCTACAAATATCACAGTGCAGTTCTATCACAAGCATTTTCATAGACTCTCTGGTTATTTCTTTTTTTAATGTAATAATTTGTAATACTTATAAGTATTATAATTTCATGTCATAATATTATATGTCTATTTATATATGATTTATAGAAATTATGAATATTTATAATATTTAATAAAGACTATCACACTTTGCTGATGTGTTTTCTTATTGTTGCATTATAAAGAAAACAATGAAAATATGTCACCTTTTCATAAATATATTTATTTTCTAGCCCAATGCCCACAATCTATGTTGTAATGTTGTATTTTCCTCCAAATCCCTCCACAAAGGTGTAATTGCACCTTTGTATAACCCTTAGATCTAACTAGCAATGTCTCTTCTTAGCTTTTCAGTCTGCATTGGTCTCTTTTTTCTTGCCTTCCCAGACAGATTTACACTTCTTGAAAATAGGGATGTTATACTGGACTTTCTAATAAACAACTGCTTTCTGACTCTGGTGAGACAATGAGGGATCAAACTAGAGATTATTAGAAACTTAAATCATCTAGAGATCAAGTCTTGGCTTCACCACTAAGAACCTATTAACCCCTTTCTTACTGAATGTTGTCCAAGGAAAACTTACAAGTTGATGCAATTAATAAGCATAGCAAGGGTGCATGGAATAGCGGCCCCTGTGGATCTGGAGTTGAAAAAGGCCTACACAGAGCTTCAAGCCTGTTATTGACACTTCACAGAAGGTGAAGGTTGCAGACATACAGAGTGAGCAGCTGAAGGAAAAAAGCATGTGCGTCTTACGGATACAGAGGTTATGACTTTGGTAAATGAATCTAACATGTATGAGGGTGTAGGAAGAATGTTTATTCCTCAATCCAAGGAGATAATTTATAATCAGCTGCTAGAGAAACAGAGAGTAACAGAGAAAAAAATTAAAGAACTAGGACAGACAAAATCCTACCAGGAGCAGAGTATTAAGGAAGCTGAGGACAGCATCAGAGAGATGCTGATGGCAGGAAAGGCCCAGTTGAGATCCCCAGGGGACCCTGATCCTTGCTTTGATGGACATTTTATCTGGATGGCCTAGTAAACTCACATTTTTGACATCAGCCTGAGCCCCTTTCAGATTCTAACCCTGTAATTTTCACCCTGCCTAGACACTCTACTCTCCTGATATAAGTCACCAACTCCCAAGAGAGGGAAGGTGGAAGCCAGGACAAAAAGGGAAGCTTTGCCTGACCTATCACTGATCAGAACAATAAAAGCCATCTGTCCCTGACCCCAAAATCATAGGAAACTTTCTGGGAAGAGCAAAATATAGATAAATATTTTGTTCGGTTCAACCAAACATTGAATAAACCTCACTATATATCATGAACAGTGCTGTTTGCTGGTAATACAAAGGTAAGACACAGTTCCTGCCTCTGGATTCATATCTACAAATAAAAATTATACAATTTAAAATGTTACATGTGAGTTGAAGGATGGAGTTCAATAATCCCTATACCCACTTTATTCTTTTTCATCCTCACCTATTGTGGTAAAAAAGTCTTCTTGGTATAAAAAGTTATGTTGTGAATGGGCTCAATGAGCCCTGTGGGTCAGACTGAACTCCTTATACAAACATGAGGACAAATACCAGGAAAAGAGATTTTCAGACTTAACCATAGGAGAGGGGCATGGTGAAGCCATGGGCCATAGCAAGGAGAAGGACTTCCAGGTTTTCATGGGGAACAAGCTTGGGAGAACAAGCTTAGAAATGGGTAGAGTATATATGCTGAATTTCACGCCTATGAGTGATCAACTAAAACTAAGAGTGAGCACTTAGTGGAAAATGAGGGAGCCTGCCCATCATTAGCCATTGTAAAGTATTATGGTAGATAAACATCAAAAATGCTAAAGGTAAACACAAAACTAAAGGGCATAATGGTAATGGCGTTCTCAGGACTAGAGGATGGAAATTTACCCACCTTAGTACAAGATAGGATGGAATTCATCTGAGGTTTATTCATACTGCCCCTTAATTGAAAGTTGTCACCACAACACAGAAAACTTAACCCACAAAGGAGACTGATCTCAACCTCACTGCCAGTGTCTGCACTTGTTAACTACTGCCACTGTTGCTTTAGATACCAAAGGACAACTGCAGGCTTTTCTGGAAAAGTTGCCTTTTCAATCTTTCTTTCACAACCAGGTGCAATGACAATAATAAATGCAAGCCTGTGGTGGCCCCGCCCATCTGACAACTGCTCCTCATCACCTTCCATTTTCCTTCTTGTCACTGGCACAAACTTGTATGCAAGACTATACTAATGCATCTTGTGACATGTGCCTTCTTGGATCTATTGGCTTTTCTTTAAAATGACCACTTGAGTATGTCTTTGATAAGGTTTTCATCCCAACATTCAACTCCATAGGGTTAACTGTAAAAACAGAAGGAAAATTAAAAAATAAACCAAGTGCCTTAAATTATGAGATACATCCAATCAATAATAATGGTAAATTATATATTTTCCACTATAAAAGAAAATTATTTATTGATCAAGCCAGAATTTTCTGCCCCAATATTCAGGTATCATCACTATTTGGCAGAGGATAGGCCAAATTATCACAAGTGATTATCTGTAGCAAGTGATTTTATGAGACCAAAGTCACTGACTTATTAAAATTTCAGATCATTAAAAAAAAATTCAGATCATTTCTTCTTTAATCAGCTTCCCTAGCACAACCTTTTAATTATTTTGAGACAGAGTCTCACTATGTTGCCCTCAGTAGAATGCTGTGGTATAGCAGCTCACAAACAGCTCACAGCAACCTCCAACTCGTGGACTTAAGTGATTCTCTTGTCTCAGCCTCCCAATTAACTGGAACTATAGGCACCCATCACAATGCCCAGCTATTTTTTGTTATTGTTGTTGTTGTTGTCATTGTTTGGCAGGCCTGGGCCAAGTTTGAACCCACCAGCCCCAGTGTATGTAGCCGACACCCTAACTACTGAGCTACAGAAATCCATATCTTCTTTTTCCCCCGTGTCTAGCATGATCCAGACCCACAGGAAGAGATCAATGAATATGGTCCAACCTATTAAAAATGGGACAACTTTGGCAGATCTTTATATTGAATGATAGAATAAAAATGTCTTAGCCATGATAATTATACAACTTAAGGAAGTGCAAATATTTTGGTTAAGGCATGGGGCATCCATGCATTCAAAAACAAATTGTTCCTGCCAGGAAATATGTAGAACTAGATATTCATATCATCTATATGTGACCACCCAAACTTTGTTTTCATTAAACATTTACCTGGTAAATACATAGATTGAGACTTGATTGCACATTGTCAACATCATTTTAAAGCTTGTACAACAAGGAGTGTCACAGTGAGATTCAAAAAGTAAATTTAAATGCTTCTGTATTACCTCTGGAATAAAATCAATGCACATGGCATTAACCTGGTACTTTATCACACTGGCTACATTTAGCCCCAAGACACACAGTCTACATGGAGGGCTTGTCCAGATGGTTTGCAAGGAGAGGGGGTTTCTGTCACTGGCTCTCCCTCATTTACACTGGTTATGAGGAACTACCTTCCCCACTCTACCAGGTTTCCTTATCTATTTCCTCATGGCCACTCAGGAAGTAAGCCTGGGCCCTGAACTATGGTATTTTGTTCATGTCCAAAAGTGTGGAGAGCAGGCCATGAGGAAGCAGGGCTCCCACAGCCTGGGGAACATTCAGAGAATGAACCTCTAACTGCTTCTCCTCCATTCCCAAAACAACCATATTCCTTTGTTCATGCTTCCTCTGCCAAAAGGCATGTAGCTTTTTCCTTGTCTGGTTAACTGTGCAGAGATCCTTGTAAACTTTCCCTTCCTTCTCCTTGTCATATGTTAACAAAGTTGAGTAGAAACCACTTAGTCACTTTGTTATTCCTTTGTTTTGTCAACTTTGCTGAGATCCTTGAGATCTTTCCCTTCTTACTTCTAGTCATATGTTAACAAAGTTGAGTAGAAACCATTAACAAGATGATTTGTCTTTATTATAGTCATTTACATTTTCCAATTGCACTGTAAGACCAAAAGTATGTCTTTTGCTTATGCTATTTCCCCATATTGTCTATGCTACTTCCCCCTGGACAACCCTTTACAGATACTATAAAATAAATCTGATTTTGTGCTTTGGTGCTGGATGCAGCCATCAGCTCATTCAGTCCTCTTGATCCTGTCTTTTGTCTCTGTCTTTTCTCTTGTGCTGTATTTTCCTCATTCCCCACCTATTTCACTCTGGTTCACTCCCGTTGGCTGAGCTGGTTCATGACACAAAAGTAGAGGGAAAACTAGGCAAGTCAGAACAACCACCAAAGCAGAGAGTACAGTAGTGGAGGCTGAGAATGCAGCAACGTACACAAGGCTCATGATTCAACATACAAACTAATGAGAAAAGCATCCCAATTAATATGTAGCATATGATAAGTGTTTTCTACGTATAATGTTATATTTCATATATTTATCAGAGATGTGTAATTATATGAATAAATATATATGAATATTATATGAATATGTATGAATAAATAAAGTTTTTGGAATATGCACAGACTGAGAGAACAATATAAAGTGTTCACAAACAGACCAGAGTACATATAGGAATTCAATATATAGTAAGCACAGTATCTAAAATCAAGAATACAGTAGAACCTCTGTAAGTTGACCACCCAAGAGACTGTAACAAATTGGTCATAATACGGCAGTGGTCCACATAGGGAACTTAGCCTACTGTACTAATATGTGCATGTGGTGCATGTCTGATCAATGAAAATTAGGTCAGCTTAAGAAAGTGGTCATTGTGGGAAGTTGGCCAACTATGGACATTCTACTGTATTTATATTCAAAAACTAGTGCTCAAAAAACTTAATAGCAATCTGGGGGGGTGGGAGTTGTATTTCTACCTAACATCAAGATAAAAACTTGATGGACAAAATAAATTTAAAAGAATCCTAAGTATACTAGAAGAAATCAAGGAGAAATTTCCTTCATGAGGCTGGAATGAAAAACTGAAGTATGATACACAGTCCAGAGTCATACAAGAAAAAATGTTTTACTTCAACTTCACAAAAATTTTAAATGTTTTCATGGCAATGAACACCTCTAAACAAGATCAAAAGAAAAATGACAGGCAAAGTACAACTCATATCACAGAGGACAAATATATTTGATATTACAAAGAATTTTTACAAGTCAGAAGTAAAACCAACAGTAAAATTGAAACATGGGTAAACAATATGAACAGCTGGTTCACAGAAAAATACAGCTGTTAAACACATGAAATGATTCTTAACCTTTTGTTTAGAGAAATAAAACTATAATGAGAGAGTAAACTTGTTAGATGGAACACTAAAATAGAAAATGTGTTAAACACCAGGTTGGCAAGGCTGTGGATAAGGTATTTTTATATGTGGTTGTTGGGAATGCAACTTGGTAGAAACTTATGGGCAGAAATTTAGAAACATCTGTATCTATAAAATTTAAAGCATAATCATCAGCAATCTCACACTTAGGATTGTGCTGTACACACATACACACACATACACACACAGGTGTTTATAAGCCTGTATATGCAAGATATTCAGCATAGCTAGCAGTGTTTATAAAATCAAAATCCTGGAATCAACCTCAATGTTCATCAGTGTAGACTACAGAAAAGAATTATGTTACATCCACAAAATGAATACTTGGCAGCTGTCCAAAAGAAGAATGCATCTTTGTAGCTACTAAAGTGAGAAATTCTCCTAGATACATAATTACCTTTCAAGGACTATAGAAAGACACTGATTATAGTATATACAGTTCTATTTTTAACAGTATGCATCAAATGTTTCAAATTATAAATGTAACCAAATACTAAAATTGTTATTTCTAGGGAAAAGAAATAAACTAAGAGTTAAAGTTTACATATAAATAGTGGACATAGATTATAGATAATTTTGTGCTTTCTTTGTATTTTCTGAACTTTCTATATAAAATAGTCATAATATTTTTATAAACAGAAAAAGTTGAGCAGTGCCTGTGGCTCAAGGAGTAGGGCACTAGCCCCATACACTGGAGGTGGTGGGTTCAAGCCCAGCCCCAGCCAAAAACTGCAAAAAAACAAGAAAGAAAGGAATGAAGGAAGGAAGGAAGAAAGGAAGAAAGAAAAAGTCATAGATAAGTCAAAAATCTTTATGTACCACAGTTAAAATACTAGGATGGAGAAAACACACCATGCTAGCATTAATCAAATAAATCTGGACAAACTATATTAATTTCAGACACACAGAATTCTGACCAAAAAAAAATTATCAGGACAAAAGGCATTACATAATGATAAAGGAGTCAATAGTCCAAGAAGATATGCTAGTTTTTCACGTGTATATATCTAACATAATATTAAAATAGTGAGTCAAAATCTGATAGTTGAAATAACAATACAAGTTGAAGTAGATGAATCCACTATTATAGATGGAGACACTAACACCCCATCTTTGGTAACTGATAGACCAAACAGACAGAAAATCAGTAAGAATAAAAATGACCGGAATAACACTATCATTCAACTTGCTCTACCTTACATTTATAGACTATTGCATCTAATAACAGCAGAATATACATTCTTCACCAGCTCATGGAATATTCACAAAGATAGACCACATTCTGGGTCATAATACATAACTAAAGACATTTTAAAGAATAAAAATTAAGTAAAATGTGCTGTCAGTTCACAACTGGAAATCAATAACAGACAAGTATATGGATAATCCCTAGCTGCTGGGAAATTAAACATACTTCCAAACAACCCATAGTTATTAATACCACTTTAGTCTCAAAAGAAATTTAAAAATATTTTGAACCAAGTAAAAATGAAATCAATATTGTCAAACTATGTGGGATAAAGTAGAAGCAATGCTCACAGGGGAATGTATAGCACTAAATACATATATTAGAAAATATTAAATAATAAAAAACAATAATCTCACCTTCCACTGTAGGAAACAAGAAAAAGTAGAACAAGATTGCATTAATGTACACAGCTATGATTTAATAAATAATAAAAAAAACCTAAAACAAGTAGAATAAAGGGAAAATACAGATTGGAGAGGAAATCAATAAAATTGAAAATAGGAAAACAATAAAAATATTAATATCTGTGAAACCAAAGGCTTGTTCTTTGAAAAGATCAGTAAAATTGATAAGCCTCTAGCTCAACTGCCCAATAGAAAGAATATTAAAATTACCAATATGAAAAATGAAATGGAGGTCATCACTACTGATTTTATGAACATTAAAATAATAATTCAAAATATCATGAAAATTTCAGTAGCCATAAATTTAATAACTTAGACAAAATGAGTCAATTACTTGAAAGATACAAACTAATAAAAATACTAATCTGATTAAGTCTATACAAAAAACTGAATCAATAATTACTAATTTTCCAAAAAGAAAGCACTGGGCCTGGTGAATTCTACCAAACATTTAAGGAAGAGGTGATAGCAATTACTTACAATCTCTTTCAGAAAATAGAAGATAAGGAGATACTTCTGAAATCCTTCTATGAGATGACCATCCCTGTAATACGGAAACCAGATTAAACATATTATGAGAAGGAAACATACAGACCAATATCTTTCATGCCACAGTCCACACAATAAACAGTACAAGGTATGCATATGGGATTAATGTCAAATTAAAAGCCTCTGCATAGCACAGAAACTAGTCAATGGATGGAAAAAGGCAATCTGTGGAGTGGTAGAAAATATTTGCAAACCATAAATCTGAGAAGGGGTTAATATCCAAAATATAATATAAGGAACTTAAATAGCTCAACAGCAAGAAAACAAACACCTGATTTAAAAATGGGTAAAGGAACTGAATAGACATTTCTCAAAAGATGGCCTACAAATGGCCAGCAGATATGTGAAAAAATGCTCATCACTAATCATCAGGGAAATGCAAATTAAAACCATAATGAAATACCACTTCAAACCTTTAAATGGCCATTACTAAAAAGACAAAGCAAGGCAGTCTTTTGGTGAGTGTTGTGTGAAATTCTCACGCATGGGCAGTGTCGCAGAGTATAGGTCCTACTTTTGAAATTGTATAGTAATAAAGGGGACCACCGACCTCTCATGGCATGTGGCAAACTACTTTATTTCTCTATAACTTATATGCCCAACACTGCACGTAGGCACCATTAATCAATGATCAATGATGACGTCTCAAAAACCAATCACATGACCGGGCCCAACTTAGCCTGGCTCCAAGCGGTCTACTAATTAGCATATTTCATTACTTCACTTCAAAGTTACTGTTTTAACTTTTAATTAGAACTATACCCTAAACTACTTTACTTAAACAAGGATAAGAACTTCAAGGGAGGAGGTTGTTTGAATACCTGACCTTCAATCAGACCATCTGGAGGCCGTAATTCTTCAGAGAACTGACCAGAGATCGTTAAGATATACGGAGACTTGCCTGCAAGCCTCTACCTCCCCAGCCAGCCTTTGTCTCCCAGGCATTTACTGCCTCCAGGACTAGGCCATAAGCCTTTATGGATCTCTATCCTGGTCTCTCCCAATCAGCTTCTTAAAAAGACTTTTTACTTGTCTTTTCAGCATGCATCTAGTAGAAGGCACTATGGCTTTCTGCCTATAGGTGAGGCTCTAGGGGAAAAGGAACCCTTACACATTGTTGGTGGGAATGTAATGTAAATTAGTACATTCACTATGGAAAACAGTTTGGTAGTTCCTCAAAACAATTAAAAGTAGAACTACCAGAAGATTCAGCAATCTCACCACTGGATATATAACCAAAGGAAAGAAGGACTTCAGTATGTCAAAGAGGTATCTACAGTCCCACATTCACTTCAATATTATTCATAAAAGCCAAGATATAGAATCAACCCAAGTGCCCATCATAGATTAATAAAGAAAATAAAGTATAGGTGGCACCTGTGGCTCAAAGGAGTAGGACCCCAGTCCCATAGGCCAGAGGTGGCAGGTTCGGACCCAGCCCCAGCCATAAACTGCAAAAAATAAAATAAAATAAAATAAAAACAAAGAAAGTGAAGTATATATGTGCAAAGGTACACTCTTCATCTTTTTTTAAAAAAAGGAAATCCTGTCATTTGCAACAAGATGCATAAATCTGGGAGACAATATGTTCAGTGAAATAAGCCAGGTACAGAAAGGCAAATATTACATGACCTAATTATAATGTGGAATCTAAAAAAGTTGAACTCCTTAACACAGAGAGTAGAATGATAGTTACTGAAGTCTGGGGAGATGTTGGTCAAAGGATACAAAATTTCAGCTAGATTGGAGGAATAAGTTCAAGATATCTGTTCTACAACATGGTGACTATAACATTGTTACATATAACAATAGTATTACATTCTTCAAAATTTCTAAAAGCATAGGTTTTAACTGTTCTTACCACACACACACAAAAAAAAGTGATGTAATACATATGTTAATTAACTTAAGTTAGCCATTCTACAACAGATGAATCCAAAAAATTCTTAAAGCCAGGCAGAGTGGCACACACCTATTAGTCCCAGCTACACGGGAGGCTGGGGTGGGGGGATTGCTTGCTTCCAGGAGCTCTGTGCTACAGTGCATGATGTCAATCAAGTGTCTACACTAATTTCAGTATCAATAGGGCAGCTTCCTGAGAGTGGGAGACAACCAGGTTGCCTGAGAAGGGGTGAGCCAGCGCAGGTCAGAAAAGGAGCTCAAAATTCCTATGCTGATCAGTAATGGGATCATACCCATGGATAGCCACTGCACTCCAGCCTGGGCAACAAAGCAAGATACCCATTTCTCTAAAAAAAAAAAAAAAAAAAAAAAACCCTCTTAAAAACATAGATGAAAAAAAACATTACCAATGTATCAGGAAATTGAGTCCAAGGTATAATGATCAACTGGGATTTATTTGAACTATGCACAGTTGGTTCAACATTCTAAATGAACTAATGAACCCCACCCATCAGCAGTCTACAAAAGAAAAGTCACATAATTGTATGGATTGATGCAGAAAAAATCATCTGATGAAATGAACATCAATTCGTTATGAAAACACTCAGTAAACTGTAAACAGAGGAGGACTTTCTCAGGTTTTAAAAATCCAGGAAAAGTGCACAGTTAACACCATAGTTAATGGTGAAAAACTAAACAATTCACTCTCAGATCAGGAACAAGCTGTCTTATTACATTTGGGCTGTTATTACAGAATTCCATACACTTCGTGGCTTCTAAATAACAAATTTGTTTTTCACCATCCTGGGAGCTGGGAAGCCCAAGATCAGAACTGGCAGGTTCAGGGTCTAGTGAGGCTGTGCTTCCTTGCCTATGGACAGCCATTTCCTCACTGCACACTCACAGGGTGAAAGGGGGACAGGAGTTCTCTGAAGGCTTCTTTATAAGGGCACTAATCCCCTTTATGAAAATTTCATTCTCTTGACTTAAGCACCTCCCAAAGATACCATTTCCAAATATCATTACATTGGGACATTAGATTTCAACATTGGAGACACACGTGGTCCACAACACAAGGCAAAAGTGTCCTAGATGCTGTTCAACCTAATGAAAGTCCCACACTGTGTAATAAGACAAGAAAAGAAAGTAAAGATATACAGATAGGTGTAGAAGAAATAAAAGTATCCTTTTTTTTTTTCCCACAAATGATGACATCATAGTCTATATAGAGGTCCTTTTTTCACAAATGATGACATTATTATCTATAAAGAGAATCAACAAAAAATTTCCTAGAATTAATAAGTATAAGGAAGTGGCATCATTCAGGGTCAGTACATTCAAACATCAATAACTTTCTTATATTGTAGGAGAGAAAAATTGTAATTTAAATTAACAAGATCATCTAGGGGATGCGTAAGGCAAGACGGCCGACTGAAGCCACCGTTCAGCAGAGGCTCCTGTCCAGAGGGAGAAATAATGGTCAGAAATAACCTCAAAAGCAGAAGATTAGGAGCTGAGCTCAGAGTGAGGATCGATAGGTTCACATTACCCCTGCTGAAAAAAGCTGGGACTCCAAGGAAACAAATTTCAGGTACAAAAACCATTCCAAAGAGGACAAGCAGCTTGAGGTGAGAAGAAAGCAGAAAGCCTTTTGTTTCACCCAAAGGGGAAAGGACTGAGGGCCAGGACTCCCTCCATGGACATATACTGCTGCAAGTCCAGGAAGTCTCTTGCCTGGACCAAAAGTTGATCTAATATTCTCCCTACCTTCCTGAACTCCTAATCCACCCCTTCCTGCTCTCCTGGTGGTCTGAAAGACCCCACGCCCTGCACAATCTGGAGGGTTTGGCAGATTTTTGCTAGGGCAGGGCACCTCATGAGCTGTGGGGCAGTTGCGCTGAAACCATAATTTTAATAGAGGCAGGGAGTCACAAGGGGAGAGAGACTTTCCCTGTGTTGGAAAAGAGCATAGTTCAGGATTATGCTAACAACCACCTGGGATAGAGACCCACCAGCTCCCTGGCTCTGCAGCCTGTGGTGGGCAGCTTGGCTCCCTGCTGGACTGCTGCAATGGGCGGCCATGGCAGCGACTCCTGCCCAGCTCCTACCATCTGCGGCCCATGGCCATCGACTCCTGCCTGGTTCCTGCAACCTGTGAGGCCTGCAGCAGAGGACTCTGCCCTCTGGCTCCATGTCTGGTTCCTGCAATATGAGGCCCTTTCCGGGGACACCTGCCTGGCTCCTGCAACCAGAGACACGGGGCTGGTGACTCCATCGTTCAGCTGCCCACCCAGTTCCTGAGACCCATAGCCTGTGGCTGGTGACTCCGCCCTTTGGCTTTCCACCTGGCTCCTGAGACCTGCAGCCCAAGGCCTGTGACTCCTAACCTCCTGCACCAGAGGAGCAATCAGGAGCCAGCAACTCCACCCTCTGGCTTCCTGCCCAGCTCCTGAGGCCAAGGCTGGGGGTCAGTGGCTCCACCCTCCAGTTTCCCCACCAGCTCCTGTGACCCTTGCAGCCTGTGCTAATGCTCTTCAGCTCTCCATGAGCTCTTGCAACCTGCACATAGCAGTACCCCAAACTGGCAGCACAACCCCCGACAGTGGCAGCACCACCTCTGACAGTGGGTGCTGGCTCCACGGTCCTTCACACTGGGGTCAAATAGAGCTGCCAGTGGACCCCGCTGCTTAGATGCTAAAGACCTGTTGAACTCTCCCACCTGGTCAGTGTTTGTGTTGAATGGGAAAATTGGTTTGGAACTCTTGACCTGGGCCAATTACCCAGGCACCCACCAAGATTATGCCCTAGTTGTGTTGTTGTGGGAGTGTGGGATTCTCCCCTTACAGTTGTTGTCTGTTGGGGGACAGGGTGTCTTAGTTGCTTATATATCTCCACGCTGAGATTTCAGCCCAATGCCACTGATTCCCTAGGATTAGAAAGAGACTAGCTGCATACCAGTCAGTGCTGTCTAGCCCCACCCCACCAAGCAGGACCCCAGAGTTTCAGGCTGTAGTTCTGAATGGGATCATTGTAAAGCTCTAAAGGAAAAGCTTCAATCACCAGTCCTAGTTATTTGGTAAAGGGCTGGTCAATTACAACTCCAGGAACCTTTGATTCAATTTCACATTGCCAGCTTCTCTAGCCAAATGGTAAAAAATAATCATGGGGCAGAATCAGTGAAAAAATTCTGGCAACATAAATAATCAGAGTAGATCAGCTCCCCCAAGAAATGACAAAGGAAACACAACAGACTATCCCATTCATAAACAAATGGATGAGATGTCAGAAATCGAGTTCAGAATTTGAATTGCAAATAAGATCAACAGAATGGAGGTAAACATGGAATTAGAAATTTAAGCAGCAATTCAAAAGTTGTCTCAAGATTTCAATGAATTCAAAGACAAAATCACCAAAGATTTAGACGCATTGTGGCAAGAACTTGCAGCCCTCAAAGATCTGAGAAATACTGTAGAATCCCTCAGCAACAGAATGGAGCAGGCAGAAAAAAGGATCTCTGACATTGAATACAAAGATTTTGAATGTTCCCAAATACTCAAAGAGGAAGAGAAGTGGAGAGCAAAAACAGATCATTCCCCGAGAGAATTGTGAGACCACTTCCAAATATCAAACATTCACCTCATAGGAATCCCTGAAGAAGAGGATGGTTCAAAAGGCACAGGTACTCTACTCCAAGAGATAATTGAGGAGAACTTCCCAAGCATGGTAAGAGATACTGAAATTCAGATGGCAGACAGTTTCAGAACTCCAACATGACTCAACCCAAATAAAGCATATTCTAGACACCTTGTAATTAACTTCACCAAAGTTAATATAGAGGAGAAAATCCTTCAAGCAGTCATACATGAGAAAATCAGAACCTACAAGAGGAAGAATGTTGGAATGACTTCATATCTCTCTGCTGAAACTTTTCAAGCCAGAAAAGGATGGTCATCAATAGTCAATCTCCTAAAACATAACAACTTTCAGCCCAGGATCCTGTATCCAGCTAAATTGAGCTTCCTTTAATGATGGAGAAGTTAAGTATTTTAATGACATACACATGTTGAAGAAATTTGCCATAACCAAATTTGCCATAACCAAACCAGCTCTTCAGTATATCCTCAGACCCATCCTCCATAGTGACCTGGACAATGCTCTACCACCAAAGTAAATTCATTCTGAAATTATTGACCAAAACACAATATCCATAGTGGTGAAAAGATTCAAAATATACACTGAACTTTAAAAAACTTGACACCCAAAATATTACCAGGTTTATCAATACTCTCAATAAATATGAGCAGCTTAAACTGTCCTCTTAAAAGGCATGGATTGGCTAACTGGATAAAAAAAACTCAGACCAGATATATGCTGCATACAAGAATCTCATCTTACCTCAAAGGATAAATATAGACTCATGCAGACGGGATGGACATCTATAATCCAGGCAAACTGAAATCAGGTACAAGCAGGGGTGGCAAATTTATGTGCAGATACACTAGGCTTTAAAGCAAACAAAAGATAGGAAAGACAAGGATGGTCACTTCATATTTGTTAAGGGAAACACTCAACATGATGAGATGTCAATTATTAACATTTATGTGCCCAACCAGAATTCTCCTCAATTTAAACTAACAGAAATGAGCAATTTAATATCTTCCAGTACCATAATAGTTGGAGATTTTAAGACCACTTTGGCAGTGTTGTATAGATCCTCCAATAGGAAAATAAGCAATGAAATTTTGGACTGAAACTTCACCATACAACAATTGAAGTTAACAGACACCTACAGAAAATTTCATCCTAACAAAACTGAATACACATTCTTCTTATCGTCCCATGGAATATCCTCCAAAATTGATCACATCTTACGTCACAAGTCTAACCTCAGCAAATTTAAAAATTTCTTGTATTTTCTCAGATCATCACGCAATAAAAGTTGAACTCACCAATAACAGGTATCTGCATACTCATACAAAGATATAAAAAGTAAATAACCTATGCTGAATGATACTGGGTCATAAATGAGATTAACAAGGAAATTGCCATATTTTCAAAACAAAATAATAATGAATACATGAATTATCAGAATCTGTGGGATAGTGCAAAGGCAGTCCTAAAAGGAAAATTTATAGTGTTGCAAATCTTCCTCAAGAGAATGGAAAGAGAGGTAGTCAATAACTTAATGGGACATGTTAACCAACTGGAAAAGAAAAAACATTCCAACCCCAAACCCAGCAGAAGAAAAGAAATAACTAAAGTTAGAGAAGAATTAAATGAAATCAAAAACAAAAGAATTATTCCAAAGATCAATGAATCAAAAAGTTGGTTTTTTGAAAAATTCAACAAAAGTGATAAACCTTTGGCCAACCTAACCAAAAATAGAAAATTAAAGCTCCTAATATCATCAATCAGAAATGACAAAGGCAAAATAACAACAGACAACTCAGAAATTTAAAAAATCCTTAATGAATACTACAGAAAACCTTATTCTCAGAAATATAAAAATCTGAAAGAAATTGACCAATACTTGGAAGCACACCAACTTCCTAGACTTAATCAGAAAGAATTGGAAATGCTGAATAGATATCAAGTACTGAAATAGAATCAACTATAAGAACTCTCCCAAAAAATAAGAGTCCAAGACCAGATGGCTTCACATCAGAATTCCACAAAACCTCTAAAGAGGAGCTAGTACCTATATTACTTAACTTTTTGCAAAATATCAAAAAAGAAGGAACACTTCCAAAAATATTCTATGAAGCAAATATCACCCTGATCCCCAAACCAGGAAAGACCCAACAAGAAAAAATAAAAAAAACACAAAAACTATAGACCAACATCTTTAATGAAAGTGCAAAATATTCAATAAGATTCTAGCAAACAGAATCCAGCAACACATCAAATGAATTATACACCATGACCAAGTAGCTTTTATCCCAGGGTCTCAAGGTTGGTTCAGTATACATAATCTATAAATACAATACATCACATAAATGAACTAAAAAACAAAGACCATATTATTCTCCCGGTAAATGCACAATAAGCTTTTTACAATATCCAGCATCCTTTCATGATCAGAACACTTAAGAAAATAGGTATAAAAGGGACTTGTCTTAAATTGATAGAGGCTATCTGTAGCAAACCCACAGCCAAAATCATATTGAATGGAATAAAATTGAAAACATTTCCACTCAGGTCAAGAACCAGGCAAGGTTGCCCGTTATCTCCACTGCCTTTTAACATTGTAATGTAAGTCTTAGCCATCACAATTAGGCAAGAGAAGGTGATCAATGGTATACAAATAGGGTCAGAGGAGATCAAACTTTCACTCTTCTCAGATGACACAATTTTATACCTGAAAAATTTCAGGGATTCAAACATAAAACTCTTAGAAGTGATCAAGGCATACAGTAGCATCTCAGGATACAAAATTAATACTCACAAATCAGTTGCTTTTATATATACAAATAATAGTCAAGCAAAAAAAAAAAAAAAAAAAAAAAAATTCAAGGACTCTTTTCCCTTTACAGTTGTGCCAAAGAAGATGAAATATTTTGGAATTTACCTAACAAAGAATGTGAAAGATCTCTATAAAGATAATTATGAAACTCTGAGAAAAGAAATCACTGAAGATGTTAACAAATGGAAAAATATACTATGCTCATGGCTTGGAAGAATCAACATTTTTTAAATGTCCATATTAACCAAAGCAATTTACAAATTTAATGCAATCCTTATCAAAGCACCACCATCATACTTCAAAGATCTAGAAAAAATAGTACTTCATTTTATATGGAACCAGGAAAAACCTCAAACAGTCAAGACATTACTCAGAAATAAAAACAAATCAGAAGGAATCATGCTACCAGACTTCAAACTATACTATAAATCTATAATGATCAAAACAGCATGACATTGGCACAAAAATAAAAAGGTAGATGTATGAAACAGAATTGAGAACCAAGAGATGAACCCAGACATTAATTATCATTTGATCTTTGATAAGCCTATTAAAAATATAAATTGGGGCAAAGATTCCCTATTTAACAAATGGTGCTGGGAGAATTGGCTGC
>CAUYPK010045542.1:0-24562 GCA_963574355.1 Loris lydekkerianus
TTATTTGCATTTCCCTCATGCCTTTTTTCTATAAGGCAGGTCTGCATGTGAACCTGGCTGCTCTTCCAGCCTCTGCTGCTTGCCCAGTTCCACCCAGGGTCTTGGGCAGAAACTGCATTTGCCCCATCAACCAAATTCTCATCAGTACCATGTTGTCTATCTGTCCTGCACTGTACAACTTATTATATGCTGCTTTTCATCCATAGTACAACAATACAACAGTAAAATCATTAGATCCCTTCAAGCCAAATAAAAAATGTTAGCTAAATGCTGAACTCCTCTATAAACTGGCCGGGATCCACTGAGAGATTTCCTACTTTCTCTTTACAAGTCTTTAAGTCTCCCATGAAGGGAGCATGCACCCTTATAATCTGCTGTCTGTCACAGGAGGCCGCCTCATGTGGAGGAAGGAAACTAGGGTAGAGACCCACAACTGGGGCCTTGGGGGGAGCAGAGGGTGAGGCTGTGGTGTCTCATGAACTATAAGGTAAAAGGCAGTCCTTGATTTTTGCCCCTTCTTTCTCTCCACTTCATGGGTTTTTCCCTTCTGGAGTATACACAGGTGATGCGACAAACCACCTAAGGAGAAAAATTGGTGTTTTTCCTAGCTTATTTTCTCTGCAGTTCCTTCCTCCAAGTTGACATTTTTTCTACACAGGACTCACAGTGTTGAGGATTATCCTTTAAGTGCCTAACAGCTTGCACATAGGAGACCTTTAATCACTTCACCTCATTTCTAAGAAAGAGGCCTTTCTATAAAATGGTGTTATATCTCAGACTCCTATCTATGGGCCAGACTTCCCCACCTGGTAACAGATGTTGAGATTAAACTGTGTTATGAAAGAAAACTAATTTATAGACTTTTAGAAGGTGTCTACTCCAGGAGTCTTCTAATTCTTCAAGAGGCATCCCAGGAGTGAGTTAGAGGATATCAAGGCTCTTTGTCCCATAGTCCTCTATGGAAGAGAAAAGACAGAACATCCTGCCACCCAGGCATCCCTCAGGTGCAGAGTGCCTTCATAATTCCAAACAGGCATCTGTATCTGGTAAATCAAACCTCCCTCCAAGGCTGTGTGTGCGACTCTTGGAGAGGTTACACAAAAACAGCTAATTTTTCCTGAGGAAAATTGCACAGGGCAATCTCATTCCCTTCCAATGGCTGCCAATGGTCTCTATCACCCTATGATACTGCCCCAGAACCAGACCCATCTTTTCTCCTTCTTACTCCCCACACATCACTCTGTGGAGAGTAGACTCTCCTCCTTGCCTCTTGCAAGTTCCTTGCCATAATTGCCTCCCAGTCCCCTCAGACACATCACTCCATGGGGAGCAGACTTTTCTTCTTGCCTCTTGCAAGTCCCCTTCCCGGATTACCTCCCAGTCCACTTGGACCTAGTTAGTTGTCCACAAAGAAAGTGCCTCTAATTTGCAAAGAAATGGGAGCTGGCCTGGGGACATATCTTGTCCCTTGAGGACATTAATGAAATATTTTAATACAGCTTTCTTGCCTTCTGTAGTGGTGAGGGGGATAAAGTCATCCCATAAAAGTGGGACTGTTACAAAGAATGAAGTACTGGGGAAAGGTTCCCAAAGCCCAACAAGTGGAGAGGTCTCTAGACAAACTGCGTTGCTTGTGGTGAAAAGTCAAAAAAAAAAAAAGAAGGAAGGGCAATCCTCTCCAGGCTGACACTAAAGGGAAACAGTGGATTGTGCTGACAATCTTTTAAAAGTTACTCACCATGAGTATCACTTTGTAACCCACAGGTTAGCAAAAATGAAAAATATCTATAGCATCTATTGTTGATAAGGGTATAGGGAAACAAACTCAGATACTGCTGTGGGAGTGGAAATTATTAAAAACAAAACAAAACAATGTCTTACCAAAAATTAATGTCTTAGTCCATTCAGGCTGTTGTAATAAAATATCTTAGACTAAATAAGTTATTAACAACAGAAATCAATATATTGCTTACAGTTCTGAGGACTGGGAAGTCCAAGGTCAAGTCACCAGTTGGGCATATTCCAGATATACCTGATAAGGAAACAAATTCAAATTGGTAAGAGTGTTATTTAGGTATTTCATATCAATATTCACCTCCTTTTAATTTTTACAACAATTACTAAGATATGTGGGTTAGAGTTACCATGTACCACTGTGGGTTTGTCTATTTCTTCTTTCAGTTCTATTACTTTTTGTGAGGTATATTCCTCAGATCTATTGTTAGCTACATATATATGTATGATTGTTATATCTCCTTGGTGTACTGGTTCTTTCATGATCATGTGATTCCCTCTTTATCCCTAGCAATATTCTTTGCTTTGAAGTTAATTCGTCTGATATTAATATAGCACTATAGCATTTTTAAATTAATATTTGTATGGTAAATCTTCTCCCATTGCTTTATTTTTAATATATATGTGCCTATATATTTAAAGTGCATTTCATATAGACATCATGTAATTAGCTCTTGTTTTTATTACCCCATTTTCAATTTCTGTTTTGAATTAATGTGCTTAGATCATTTGTGTTCAATGTAATTATTAATCACCCCTCTAGGATTTATATATATATCCCACTATTCTCCTTCTTACTCCCCACACACCACTCTGTGGAGAGTAGACTCTCCTCCTTGCCTCTTGCAAGTTTCTTGCCATAATTGCCTCCCAGTTCCCTCAGACACATCACTCCATGGGGAGCAGACTCCTCTTCTTGCCTCTGGCAAGTCCCTTCCCTGATTACCTCCCAGTCCACTTGGACCTGGTTAGTTGTCCACAAAGAAAGTGCCGTAATTGCCTCCCAATCCCCTCAGACACAACATCAAGTTATGAAGCTGGACTTCATAGCTTCTGATGAGAAATCCACAGGTACACATATCTTCGGGAGTTTTTCCTTGATTGCTTTTAAGGCTTTTAAACTTACCTTTGTTTTCTAAGAATTAACACTCATGTTTTATTGCAAGTACTTAACTGTCTGTGTTCTCTGCTAGAATGGAAGTTTTATGAAGTCAAGAACTGTATTTCTTCATTTATGCCTATATCTCCATGATACTTTCAACCCAATCGGCCCTCACTATTCAATCAGTAAAGATCCCTATGAATAATCAGCCCTCCCAGCACCCTACATTTAAAGTTTTTAAGCCTCTAACTCCTATGATATTTACTTCCTCCTCACTCCACCAATCCACTGCCATGGTAGCCAACTCTACTTTGCCAAACCCCAGGACTGGTCAACATCAGAAATCCTTTAATATTCCACTGTCTGACTCCAATTCTAAATGCTTTCACTTTCACTTCATATACTCTTGACCTGTAGCAACTCTTGTTCTTTTTTACCCAGTCTTTTGGTAAAAGGCTTGTAGCCCCTTTGAGACTGTAAAACATCCCAGAGAAACTGATCAGGTTGCTTCACTCTGTTTCCTTTGAGCTTCATTCATTGTCCCTCAAGGGTACAATACATGTCTCTATAGTTATTTGATGTGTTAGGAATAGATAAATGTTATCATCCATTCTAGATAATCTCTTTGGTTGGAGACCTGTATGTTTAGTGTACTACATTTAAAAGCAATTTGGAGTTGTTATTTTATTGCTACATGACAAAACTACATTCTTTCAAAAACTGGTCCTTGTTATGGAAGATATTCTCTTATACCATATATACACATTTAAATAATTTTTCTTTCTTTTTTTTTTTGAGACAGAGTCTCACTGTCACCCCTGGTAGAGTGCTGTGACATCATAGCTCACAGCAACCTCAAACTCCTGGGCTTAAGTGATTCTCTTGCCTCAGCCTCCCAAGTAGCTGGAACTGCCAGGCACCTGCCATGACACCTAATTAGTTTTAGAGACAAGGTCTCACTCTGGCTCAGGCTGGTCTTGAACCATTAGCTCAGGCAATCCACCTGCCTCAGCCTCCCAAGAACTAGGATTATAGGCATGAGCCACCACGTTCGGCCCATTTTCATGAAAAGTATTATCTAGTAATGATATAGATCTTTTGCTTGTTTAAAAAAGGCACAGTGGGGAGATGTTTTGAATAAGTAATTTTCACTCAATCATTAGGAACAAATGTTTTTATGAAACTAGATGAATCAATATAGTCTGTCTTTTGATTCTGGTCTGGTGTTTGGGGAATAAATTCCTCATTCGTCTCTTAAGATTCTTTAATGTCATTAACCTAGGGCACTGGAATATTTGAAAGTGTTTTACATTACTTGGTATAAATTTACCACATGTCAATACAATTTTTACATACATTTTTTTAAAAATAGCCAAGTCTCTGTGAAGAATAGCAATTTTTTATGATGACTTTGTATTATTGTAATTAATGATAAATTCATTTTGGAGCTGGCAAAGAAGGAATCCCTGGGCTGTAGGAAAGTAAATGAAGAGGATCAAGGGAGTGAGGAAAGATACTTATCTCTGCTTCTTGGTAAAACAAATGCTGGCTCCATTTTATGTAAGTTTCATTCTACTCCTGAACTATAAAGCTCTTCAGTTTCTTTCTCTAATCATTCTTAACCTCCTAAAAAGTGTTGTATCTTGTTTATCCTAGCCCTAGACCTATTTATTCTCTCTAGGGATAGATAAGTGTTATCTGCCCAAGACAAAAGCCATGCATATTAAATACATACTTTGGGACTCCCCAAAAGGCACCAGTTGGTGAATACTAAAATATCATATCCTCAGAATTCACATAATATACACATTGCCACGTTCCCAACATAAATTGAAGAAAACCATCTAAAAACTATAGCATGGCAGAATTGAGAAAAGAGAGTTAATATAACCCAACCCTTCATTTATATCACAGATGGAAAAAATGAGCAATTGAGATGTTAATTGACATGCACAAGGTCACATAGTTAGATCATTTTAATTTGAACATCCATTCCATGGCAGGATAGCATTTTGTAATGTGATATTAGTTATGCTAACCATTGCTATTGTAGTCACAAAATGATGCATTTTCCTCTTTCATCCTCGTTTTATAAAATACAAAAATAATCACAAATACATGTTCACTGTCAGAACATTCAGTCTGCTGCTTTAGATCATGAGCATGAAATTACATACATTTGATGTGTGGCTTTTCATAGCTGCAAAATTCAATTTTGTTAAATATCATTTATTTTATTTATTTAGCAAGTATTTGAAATTATGTTCTTGAAGCTGGAGGCCCTGGGTGATATGAGAAGGATATTGCAAACTATGCAGGACATGCATTCCTCACTGCCACTGGAGAGCTTTGAAACTAGTTAATAGAGGGGGGCAAAATAAACAGAAAATGACTCAAGAACAATACAAAGCTATATTTCTGCAGGTGCAAAGGATTAGGTGAACTGATTATGTGAATGCTGAGAAGAGGCACCAGAATCATGGTGGGACCTAAATCAGATGGGATTAATTGGGCAATTTCCTGGAAAAGGTAAGTTTTGAGCAAGATTATGAAAGTAATTAAATTAATTAAAAGATTGTGGCATTGAAGAGTAAAGAGCCCCCTCTGTGAGCTAGTAAAAGCACGAGATTGAGAAGCTGAACAGTGTATAAGGGAAGAAAGGAAATTAATTTGGCTACAACAAAGGGACTGTGCTAACCAGGCCATAACAAACTAACAGTTTTGGTGCTGGGGAAGAATATGGGAGACTGGAGCTACATGTTCTTAAATGGTAAGCTGCAGGACTTAATGCTTTACCTTTCAAGCGCCAGTTGTCTATTCATTAAATCAATATTTATTGAATACCTAGTACATCCCAGGGCTTACCTCATGCCAGCCACTATTCTTAGAGCTTTAAACATTGTCTCATTTATCCCTAACAACCATACTATCAGTGGAGTTGTGATATATTCCTCTACTTTGTTTTATAAGGAACCTGAGCCTCAGAGGCTCACAGCTAGCAGAAGGTAAAGACTCCCACCTGACCTTTGTTTGTCCCTTGAGCTCACGCTTATAACCACTAAAGCTATAGGCACTCCCTGTAGGCTTCTAAGCAAGAGAAGAATATAATGAAAATACCATGGGTGAGAGATTATCCCAACAGGTATGTGAAGGAAGAACATAAAGTCAAAGTTCATAATTTTTAAATGGCTCATATAAAATAGTCACCATTCTGTCACAGCTAATAGTAAAGTGTATACCATTTCCTCTACTGAACTTTTTTTAAAAATCACATATATGAATGTTCTGATGTGAAAGGATAAAGACTACTTAATACCACCTGTTTCCTATTCCCAGCTGTGCTGAACAACGAGAACAATGCACGCAAATTTCATTTTCTTCTCTGACAGCCATCGTCTCCCTTTAAACAGATGAAGTCTAAAGTTTAATGAGGTTTTGCCTATCTGTTTTATGTATTTATGTAATTTTGGTAGGACATGAAATCCCAGGCAAAGAACTAATTTTTCTTCTTATAGATCCAGCAAAAATTATATCAAAGTAAAATATAACCTTTGGCAGCGGTTTTGTGATTTAAAAAAACTATCAAAATGAATTGTTCAGTTTCTGCCTCAAAAAGAGTTATAGGCTTGAGTCAAAGAACATTTACATTTAATATCACAAAGTTACTTTCACTGCTAATACTTAAACATCTAGACTAGAAACATGCAAAAAAAAAAAAAAAAAAAATCTACAGCAAACATCTCTGCCCATGGCCACCAAACACAATGTCAAGTGCCCCAACAATAAGCCAGATGCTCACTAGAAGCATTTGGTTTCTTTGGTTTGTTTCTTCCCACATAGATAGACAGCCAAGATATGTTAGAATTTGTTTAAGAATAAAGAAAATACATGCTAAAAAATGTGTGTCTAGAATCTCAAGTACTAGGTGAGTTCTGCTCACTTATTTGAAATGCCATGTGAATTGTTGCCAATCTTTGTTATCTGAATTCATCTTGGTATTTTAATAGGCAGCTCCCTTTCCCCTAAGAGATTACTCTATGGTAAACATAGACTTTGACCCTGGGCCTCAGCTGCCCCGTTTGTCAAGAGAGCTGTGAAGGGTCTTGGAGATAACTAGTCTAACTCCCTAAGAGAGTTAGGACAACTGCTAAGAAGCTGCTGAAGTCCCTTACAGCTCCAGCATTTTCTAATCTATGGAATGTCAATGAGATTGTAATAATTCTCTGCCTGTAGTCATTCTTCTGGCTAATATATAACCATCTCTATTTACTTTTTGCTAGAAATGCAACCTGCAACCCCAAAGAAACTTCAAAAGAAAACAGATTGAAGCTATTTTCTTTTAAGATAATAAACTTATTAATCCACCCCCAAAAAAGTTGTAACACAGATCACCAACAAAGTTAAAAAGAAAGTAAGTATGTCTCAGATTAATGTCTACCCTAGTCTTAAAGCCAATCCAGGAAGGAAATTCTTATATTCTCCTGAGTAATCTGGAGAAGCTGATGAAATAGTGCCAAATATTTTCTTTCTTACTTGAAACTGAATTAACCGTGGAACCTTGTAAATTTTACCTGTTTTCAATATTCCTTCAGTCCTTCATGCTGAGTTATGTCCATAGTAAGTTCTTTACACCTATTTTTAGATGTTAATCAAGACTGATATTCAGTATGTGTATGGGGACCTAAGAAAGTCAGAACTTTTGCAATAAAATTTGAAAAGAGTTTGTACTGTTTGCATGCTCTGGAAAGGGCTGATTTAGTTCATTGTCATTCTTGGCAACATGTAGCTTCTCAAATGTATTCTTAGCATACAAGATATGACCAAAACAGATTAAACAGTCATTTCAAATTCTAGCACAAGAAGAACAAAAATTTAAGCCATTACTTTCCAAGGTCTGGCTAGCTTAGGGAATTAGAGTATCAAAACAATGAGATCATTGTCCAGTTTTCCACATTTTTCAGCTAACATCGAATCTGAGCCTTTTGATTTTTTTCCAAAATCTTTCACGGAGGCTGAGCTAGGTGGCTCATGACTCTAGTCCTAGCACTCTAGGAGGCCAAGGCAAGTGGATTGCTTAACCTCAGGAGTTGGAGACCAGCCTGAGCAAGAGCAAGATCCTGTCTTTACTAAAAAGAATAAAATTAGCTGGGCATTGTAGCAGGAACCTGTAGTCCCAGCTACTCCAGAGGCTGAGGCAGGAGGATCATGTGAACCCAGGAGTTTGAGGTTGCAGCGAGCTAGGGTGACACTATGGCACTCTAGCCTGGGCAATAGAGTGAGATTCTGTCTCAAAAAAACAAAAAAAAAAAAAAAAAACCCTTTGACACAAATTTGTATATTCTACAAATTCAGAGGTAGATGTATGTCAATTTAAAATGTATGTAAAATTGTACGTTCTGTATATAAAATAAACATATAACTATTCAATAACATATCTGCAAATTACAGATACTACTATGGTTATATGTATACACACAGGTAATTATAGAACAAAGCTCTTAGACAACTTTTAAAAAATATATGTTTCTTCTTCCAAAATATTAGTAAAGCCTTGATGATTTGATTTTTCTTCTACCTGTTTCTTTTCACCCCTAAACATTATCAGAATTAATACTACTATCAGAATTGATTTCCAGAAAAAGGTTGCTAAGTATTAGAACATCCACTTATAGAATCATTCATAATTCTAAATAACAAATGCTTGAAGAAGTCATAGAAAGAATATCTAGCAGTCATTGGCCCAGATCTAACCCACATAGATCTTGTCTGTATGTTAAGTGATCTGACATTTAAAAATCAAGACCTATCACTTTTTTAAAAATCAAGTTTTCATATTTCTCTTGAAAAAAACAAATGTTCGAGTAACACCAGGCCTACATTCCAGTGTGACCTCAATCAATAGGAACTGAGTGGCTGCCACTCCTTCCAAACAGGGCTGCACTCTTTAGTATATCACAGTCAAAAAGATCACTTCAATTATGTGTTATATGCCTGATCCTTAGGCTCATGTGAGTTGACAACAACTGATTGGTCCAACCTTCTCATGTTATAGAGGGGTACTTACTCAGAAGTTAAGTGACTTTTCTAAAGTCATTCAAGGGGAGAGCAAGATGAGTAGATGTGGTCCTTGCCCTCGAAGACTTTATAATCTGCATCAGGGAAATCCAAATATTTATTATAAAGTATAAAATATGATAACTACCAGAAGAGTAGCATAGACAGAAGGCAGAGGAAGTTGCAAGAAGAGATCACATCTTCTTGGGAACCTAAGAAAGGCTTCAGGAAGGAAGCATAACTTCACAAAGTAGAACATATCAGAAACCAGTTTGTCGGGTTTCTCAGCATAAACTCCAGCTCTGACACTAGCTTTGTAACTGAAGCCAAGTTACTTAAGCTCTCAGAGCCTCAGCTTTTTCATCCACAAAATGGACAAAATGATAGAATTACTGAATCTATCATTTCCTATTTAATCTTTCTGAATTTTCAAAAAACAGAAAGAAAATTCAGAAAGATTAAATAGGAAAATAGAGTTATTAGACCTTGCACATAGGAATCAACTAGCAAAATATTCTTCTTATTTTTGTATGTAGAAAAAGGAGTATTTACAGATGGAAAAGGTGGTTCAACCCTGAAGAGTGAGCATCTAGTTGGGAAAGTGTAGGGCATAGTCAGTAAAAAAAGTTGTAGCACAGATCACCAACAAAGTTAGAAAGAAAATAAGTATGTCATTATACATAAAAATGGCAGCTGGGTGAGCTGCACACTCTGCAGGTCCTTCCACCATGTGGCAGTTTGAATCACTCCTCACTGACACATTAACCAGGAACAACAGGCCACCCTGCAGACAACAGGATCACATGGTCCCATGGAAGCCCCAGCCCGCCTCCCTGCCTCCTCCCTCCTTCATCCTGCTCCTTCCTAAGACTACCTGGGCCCCACTGGGGCTCTCCAGAAAAGGGGACACAGCACACAGGCAGGACAGAGGCCAGTGATGAAAATCAGAGTCCTCCCCAAAGCCAGATGAATGAGGGGCTGCTCCCTCCCAGAGACAGTGTGTGAGGACAGCAGGGAAAGTAAAAGCCACTCCACTCAGCCGACACAGCGCCTTCCATTCTGTCACCTTCATGACTGGGAGCCCCACCTCCCCAGCCACACACACACACAGAGTCCACACTCCTGGGTCACACATGTGCCAGCCTGCACAGGCACTCTCACCAAAGTAGATGCCACCAATAGCCTGGATCTCCAAATTAGCCTCACCACAGAAACTGTGCCTTTCCCAGGCTTTGCACTGGTGAGTCTGTGAATCCTGCAGATTTTGCAAATCCTGCAGGCTGCAGATTTCTAATGGTTTCTCTTGCACAACTAGCTCTGCTCTGAACTACAGAGTTAGGTAAACTTAGATTTCAGTGTTGGGGCTCAGGAAATGATTCCCTAAAATGAAGGCCTCATAAGCAGCTAAGTTTCTCTGCTGCCTTCCTCTTTCTGGCTCCTTGTTCTTCCCTGAGCCAAGCCATAGAAACTAGGATGCCTCTTCCTTGAGACTGGTCATAGAAACCCTTTTCCCCAAAGCCAGCCATAAAATGTAAACTTTCCCCCATCTTTTTGTGTAAGAACTGGCCATAGATATATTAATACCTTCATTCCAGAAAGGCCCTACCCCAGGCATGGGAGGAAGAAACAGTACAGAAGAAAGGTCAAGAAAAGTCTGAACAGAGAGGCCTTACCAGGTGTTCCCACTCAGTCTATTTTTATTAGCTCATCCTCTTTTTGTGTCTAACTACATTTCTAGTTGGCTGTCCTTGTTCATCGAACCCAAGCAAAAAAGTGGACTATTTTACCCATAGCTTAGTGTCTTCATTCTGAAGGCTTCTGTGTCCCATAAAACGATGATCAAATAAATGCTCTGTGCTTTTCCCTTGTCAACCTGTCTTTTGTTATAGAAGTGTCAGCAATGACCCTTATGATGGGGAGGAAGAGTTCAGCTCTCAGTCCCTTTCCTCCACCTACATTACTAAACAAGGATTTCAAACACACACACACGCATTCACACGATTACCTCTCACAAGTACATAAATAGATCCATTGGTTTCATTGTTACTATCATCACATGTGACTATTTTAGAGAGCAGGGACAACTTGCTGCATGTTTGGAGCAAAAAGGACCTGCTTCCGTTCTCACAAGATGAACATGTCAAAGACAACAATGCTGTCCAGCATCATAAATCACCAGCTACAAGAGAGGTGACCCAACCCTGCAGGACATTTCAGCTCTCCAAATATGACGGGATATGGGTGATCAGAACTGGAGACCCCTTCTCTGCACCTGGCATGGTGGTCCGTATCATTCACTTAAGGTGCAGCACACCCTGTAAATGTTCTGCCTTCTCCACTTGATGGTAAGCCCTTGAGAACAGGAGCTCCAAGGTAATGCATATAAAGCTCTAGCACAAACATGGCACCTTACCCAACACAGACAAAACTAATAACTAGGGGGCGGCACCTGTGGCTCAGTGGGTAGGGCGCTGGCCCCATATACCAAGGGTGGAGGGTTCAAACCCGGCCCCAGCCAAATTGCAACAAAAAAATAGCCGAGCATTGTGGTGGGCGCCTGTGGTCTCAGCTACTCGGGAGGCTGAGGCAAGAGAATTGCCTAGGCCCAGGAGTTGGAGGTTGCTGTGAGCTGTGGTATGCCACAGCACTCTACCAATGGTGATAAAGTGAGACTCTGTCTCTACAAATAATAATAATAATAATTTGTTATTTTTTTCAAGTTTTGCAAAAGTAAATCTCATAGAAGACTATACTATGATTACACATCTTTCGATCTAAATTTCATTTTGAATATTATACATTCTAAGTGATAAGGATAGGACTTCACAACATTCGTTTCTTGTGACTATATAACCTTTTCCCTTAGTTGATGCACAGTTTTACACATGTGCTTTGCCATCCATTTTGTTTGCCTATTGTTCTTAAGTCAATAATTACTTCAAAATAGTCATATTGGTTGCTCATTTCAGTCAAAACTCCACTATTTCTGTCTATTCAGTTTTCCTCAAGAAATTATACAGTACTTTCTATGGTAGATAGGAAAATAATATCACTTATTCAATAAATATTTATTGAGAACCCACTTTATTTTTTCTATTTCACTAAACAAATAGTTTATGAGTATGTACCATGTGCCAGGTACTGCAGTAGCACTAAGGATACAGTGGTGAACAAGACAGACATTGTCCCTAAATGTCTGGAGAAGGGAAACTTCTATCAGAAGCAAATGCAAATGTATCAGTTATCAGTGGCATGTCCATGTTCCTCTATATAATCAATCAGGGACATAAGCTGACAGAGACTTGATCTTTTATACATGTAATATTTGTTTCTAAGGTCAGTCTCAAGGTCGTCTCCATTCTGGCCAACACGAAGAGAAAAAGAGAATGGAGGAGGCCACTTTCATATGGAGGAGACATTGTAGAGGAATAAGCATAGCTAAGATCAGTCGTTAGCACACATCACTTCCAATTCTATCCCATTGACTCGAATGCCATGACATAATTGAACTTGTGATGCAATAGTCTATGAAATTTAATTCTTAGCATTAAATTGTAGTGGTCTAAGAAATTTGACTCCTGACTGGACAGTCACTCTAAACCAAAGGTTCTCAACCTGTGGGTCACGACCCCTTTGTAACAATGAAAATACATCGCAGCCTTAGGAAGGTTGAGAACCACTGCTAAACTGTAAAAAGTGGTCAATTAGCTGCCTCTGCCCACAACTCCTGTCCTCATGTAGCTTATGCTCTAGTGTAATATCAAAGATGTATTATTGAAAATTGTGATAAACATAATAGACAGAAGCACAGTGCAGTGTCAGATTATAAGATAGAAAACACCAAACAAGTTGAGGAAGTCATAAATAAGTTAAGAAAAATAAGTTAAGATCTGCATGTGAGTATGAGTTAACCAGAGAAAATGGGAAAAGGAAGTGTATTCCACACCAAGGAAAGAGCCTAGTCAAAGGCCCTGTGGTAGGAAGGAGTGTAGAGCGAATGTAGCTGGGGTGCAAGGAGTTAAGGCAAACACAGGATGAGATGAGACTGGAAGGAGTATGACAGATTATTCAAAGCTTTGTAGGTCTTGTTAAGACTTTTGAACTTCTCCCAAGATCAACAGCAAGGAAAATGACAAGTAATTCAAAATGGCTGCTCAAGATGGATTGAAATAGAGCAAAAGCAGATGCAGGAAGATAACTGATAAGGGGCTACAGTAGTCTAGGTAAGAGAGTAGATTGTACCACACTAATGATGGCATAGCCAGGTAGGAACAAAATTGAGAGGAGAAACTGAGAGAGTTAGTGATGGGATGAATATGGCAAAGAAGAAAGAAGAAAGAAGAAAGAAGAAAGAAGAAAGAAGAAGGTATCAGAGATGATTTAGGTTTGCCTGCCAGAATAGAGAGAGGCACTACTGACAGAGACCATTATTGGAAGAAGTAAATTATGATCTTATTTTTAAACATGGTGAGTTCAAGGTGGCTTTAAGATAAGATCTGTCACATAGGCAGTAGCTCTAAAAGGCTAGAGGTAGAGGAACATCTGCTAGAAATAAAATTTTGAGACTCCTCTGAATAAGGTGGAATCTAAGTTTGAAACATGGATGGGATCTCCTGGGGAAAGACTACGTACAACTGGCTGGGTAGTCTAAGGTGAACCTCTAAACAAAGAGTAATAGAAGAAAGCCACATATGAAGAGGATTTGAAGAAGTCAATGGTCTAACCAGAGTGTGCAACCTTTTTTTCCCCTCTGCTTTGCATTGGAAAAATAATAGTTGTACTGGGCCACATATTAAATACACAAACACTAATAAAAGCTTATTAGCCCCCCCCCAATAAAAGTTCATGTATATTTTCCTGATATGCAATATCTCAGATAAGCAAAAATGTTCTCATAAAATCAGTATGCAGCCCATGGACCACAGGTTGGACAGCCCTGGAACTTACAGAATACTGGAAACCAGAATCAAAAAAGCTGGCAAAGTTGTTCTTTTTTCTGTTAATCAAATAAGCTCATTTCTAAATGTTGTATCTTGCATCTTTCTGCCTTTATAATGATGAAAATTTAAGTAAGGAAATTCCTTCTCTCCTCCAATTTATTTCAAGAACAGAATTCTGGCCAGGCACGGTGGGCTCACGCTTGTAATCCTAGCACTCTGGGAGGCCAAGGCAGGTGGATTGCTTGAGCTCAGGAGTTAGAGACCAGCCTGAGCAAAAGGGAGACTCCATCTCTGAAAAATAGCCGGCTATTGTGGCAGGCCCCTGTAGTCCCAGCTACTTGGGAAGCTGAGGCGAGAGTATCACTTGAGCCTAAGAGTTTGAGGTGGCTGTGAGTTATGATGCCAGGGCACTCTGTCAAGGGCAACAAAGTGAGATGATGTCTATAAATAAATAAGTAAATAAATAAATAAATAACAGAATTCTGAGGTAAAGGAAAAGAAGGTGGGAGCCAAGAGCTAATATGTCAAAAAGGACTTGCAAGTTCTCCCATGTGCACTTGAAAGCGGGTTTCTATATCCAAGTTTAGTATAGAAAAAAAAAAGAAACAAGTAAACTGTATTCTTAATACAGCTTGTTGGGAGCATTTTGACTTTTCTTATTTCTGTAATTGTGATTGCCTCTCCCTAATATGGAGCCAACTAACCAAAGAGATGCATCTCAGAAAAAGTAAAAGCTGTTGTGCACATTACAATAATCACCAATTAATGCTAACACAAGTTTTGTGATGGGATAATGTTCTCCCTTTTCCTCTCTACACACAGAACGAGATAGGACATTAGTTTAAAATCAGCATCTATTTCCAGAGTCAGCCAGATTTCCAGTTATGCCATTGCATTCCAAAAGAATTAAAAACAAAGAAACAACTTCTATCAAATGGTCTGAGATTTTATTTTTGTTTTTAAGTAAATTTAAATTATTAATGATATTGATAATAATAAAAAGAACTCAGGTTCACCTTTCACTCAGTTTTAGCAAACACAACCCTTGGCCTCCAGACCATACCAGTCATAGAGAGTAATTAAGGGCCCACATAACATTGGGATCAAATTTCCCATTTGATTTTCATTCTACTCTCTTTTTCTTTTTTTAAAGTAAAATTATTTCAGGTTAACCAGGTCAAAATATTTGATTTCTTTAGGTAGCATCCATCTTGTGGTTATGTGCCACACACAAAAGGTGTGAAAAACACCCCCACCCCATGCCAATTCAGTAAGAGCATCCCAATCTCTTCCCCCTGGCCCTCTCTTGTTATCCCTCCCCCAACTTGAATTGAAATGAGTTTTTCTCCTATGTGGGTGTGCATCAGATTATCTAATGGCTTCGTTTTAGTACTGAGTACCTTGGATAACTGTTTCTTTCATTCTTGTGATACTTTACTAAGAAGAATGTGTTTCAACTCCACCCAGGATATTACAAAAGATATGAAGTCACCATCTTTTTTATGACTGAATAGTATTCCATGGTGTGCATGTACCACAATTTGTTAATCCATTACTGAGTTAATGGGCATTTAAGTTGTTTCCACGTCTTGGCAATTGTAAATTGAGCTGGGATAACCAATCTAATGTAAATGTCCTTATGATAAAATGATTTTTTTTCCTTCTGGGTAGATGCCTAGTAGTGGGATCGCTTCATTCTACTTTCAATTTTTATTGAGCATCTACCACGTGCCAGGTATTCTTCTAGGTGATAACAATAAAGCAATGACACACATAGGTATAAATTCAGACCCCGATAGAGTTTGTTTTTCTGTATTTGATTTTGTAAGGCTAACTTCACCAGCACCACTTTCTGACTTTGTTCATATGAGATTTGGATAATCAGCAGAAAAAAAAAAGTCCTCAAGCATCTTTCCCTTTTCCTTTATTATTCCTACTACTAGGAAATACATCCTGACTCTCTTAAGACATAAAATTATTTGTGTGGCCTAGCTCTCTGTCACTCCCTCTACTCTTCCTCTATATTTTAAACCAGTAGACTTACTTTTTAGTTTCCCCACCACAACAAGGTGAATTCCTCTACTTCCCACGGAGTTTTGTTTTTATTTTTTTGTTTTTTTCTTTTTTGGCTGCTGTTGTGGTTTTCAGTGGGGGAGAATATTAACACTTCTTCTTCTCTTATGTATTTGAGGGTCAGCCTATTTGTCCCCCAATTCTCTTCAGAGTCTTTTCCAAGCCTCTGGTATCATATCCTCCGGTAAATAGGACTCCTGATAACCTGACATCCAAGCACTGCCAAAGTAAACAATTTGTTCCACTGTTAAAAAAAAAAAAAAAAAAGAGGGAAGGTGGCTACCAATTCTTCAGGCTCCACCCCAAGAGCAGGTGCTATCATATTTCCTCCTCTTCCACTTCCTGTTGCAACCAATAAAGTCCATTCCTATCATTAAATAATATATAAATAAATAAATATTAGCAATAACAACAATAAAGCAGAATAAGAAAATCTCCCCCGTGGGGGAATTTTCATCGTATTCTCACCTGCAAACAACTATTGTGGGATGACAGTAGAGAACATAAAAACAAACAAACAAAAAGCATAAGGAAGGCAGCGCCCGTGGCTCAGTGGAGAGGGTGCCGGCCACATACACCGAGGCTGGCAGGTTTGACCCCGGCCTGGCCAGCTAAACAATGGCAACTGCAACAAAAAAATAGCCAGGTGTTGTAATAGGTGCCTGTAGTCCCAAATACAAGGAAGGCTGAAGCAAGAGAATCACTTAAGCCCAAGAGTTGGAGGTTGCTGTGAGCTGTGATGCCACGGCACCACTCTACCCAGGGTGACAATTTGAGATTCTGTCTCAAAAAAAGCAGAAGGAGGAGCATATTTTTCTCTCTCTATCAAGGAGGCAGCAGAATTATGATTTTAAAGGGCATGCACATGTTAAAACCTTTCGATATTGCCAAATTGCCTCCAAAAGTTGTATCAAGTGACACAACAACAGTGTATGAATGATAATATATTGTCTATCTTTGCACACTTGACTGGTAAAAAATATGTATCTCCTTTAATTTGGTATTTTTCAGACTTTCACTTTTATATTTACTAATGACTTAGAACTCCTTTATGTTTACTGACCCTTGGTATTTCTTGTTTTGTGAATTGCATGTCCATGTCCTTTTGTCTGATTTCTGTTATGACTTCACTTTTCACCCACCAGTGGATACCTCAGGTGACTCCCCCAACATTCCATTCAAACTGCTCTCCACGAGGTCACTATCTACCTCCTCATTACTAAGTCCAGTGGATACTCTTTGGTGCTATTTTACTGAGCCCCTCAGTTACCTTAAAGTGGTTAACCATTTTGTTTTTCTTTAACTCTATCTACATTTAGCTTCCATGTACAATGCCTCCCTCCAGCCCCCCATGTACAATGCCTCCCTCCAGCCCCCCGTGCTTTCCTCTTTCCTACCTTTCTTGGCATTCCTTTACATATTTAAGATGTACCTCTGATCTTTGGTAGGAAAACATTTACAACAACATGTACAGATAGAAATTGGACTATTCTGTTGAGAATGTACTCCCTTAAAGGTCAGAGTTCTGTCTTAAGCACTCTCCTCACAGTATTTACTGTCTGTGGGTGATTTTATGGCATAGATTACCATTTATATGCTAATTTCCAAATCTCTATTTCTAGACATCCTTTCTCCTGAGTTCCAGACTCATATACCTAAATGAGTCTGGAAATACCCAAATGTATTCTGGAAATATCCATTTTCATTACTTTAGGTACCTACAACTCAGTATTAATATTTCAGAGTATCATTTACTTGCTTTCTAAAGCTGTTCCTACTTCTTTTCACCATCACCCCAGCTACATCCTATCAATGGCCAAGTTCTGCTAATTCTACAGTCTAAATAAATTTCAAATTCACTCACTCTTTTAATTATATAGTCTAAATAAATTTCAAATTCATCCACTATTCTTTATTCCCATTGATGTCCCCCTTTCGAAGACCATCATTTTTTCCTCTTAAATGGTCTTCTGGCCTGAAATCACACCCCCTCCAGTTCATTTTCCACATTGTAGCAAGTCATATTGGCTAAGGCCCAAGTGTAGTTATGGTATTGCTTCTTTACTTAGAGCACTTCAGTGGCTTCCTTAAGAAAATTCAAAGTTCCTAACATACTTTTCAATGCTTACATAATCTGACTCCTACCTTTGCACCCTGTGCTTCAGCTATGCTGAAATGTCTTAATTTCCCCAAATAGACACTTCCATCTGTCAATTCTAGTCCTTTGTGTATGTTGTTCACTGTGACTAGACTATTCATCTACTCCTTCATTCTTCAACCCATTTCTATCTGTTTCTGGCTACCATCTACAAATGTTTACCTTTAAATTTTAGAGGTTACTTCCTTCAGGAAGCTTTTACTGGCTTCCTAAGTGTTTTTTACATGCCTCTCCTATGTGTTCTGGTTGTAGATTCATCACAATAAATTGATTACTCTTTACTTATCTACATCTCTTGCTAGACTCCCAGCTCCATGAGGATAGTGACTATGTTGTTATTGATTTTTTTGTTATTATGGGGTAAATATAGCAGGTGTTTATAAATATTCTATACTAATGTTTGTTCATTTTTCTACTCATATGTTCATCTTTTTTCATTGAACTATAAAACCTCTTTATATAATGATGATTTCAACCCTCTGTCATTTTGTTGTAAATGTTTTCCTACCAAAGAAACTACTTTTCCCATGTTTTCCCAATGAAGTATACTCTTTACTAACTCTTTTCCTTTATATATTCTGTTCTCTTTGTTCAGTAATGTATTCACATTCTATGCATCTTTTATTACTCACTCAAATGACATTTTCTCTGGGAGGCTTACTTCTTGACAAAGAAATATTCATTCTTGCCTGTATAATCCCACAGCACCTTGTACTAGTGTCAACTTCCAGACTGAATATTTAGATTTCTAAATCAATTTTTTTGTATGACTTCCTCCTCCATTAGACTGCAAACTCCTTAAATCTAGGATTTTCCTATTCATTTTTGTACTTCCTATGTCTATCACTATGCCAGAGCATAGCAGTACCTTTAAAATATCTTCTTAAATGTGTTAATTTTAGGTCACAACTGAACAATACTTAATAATAAAAAGACAAAATATTTCCTGTGAATAATGATAAATTCAGGACTTCAGGAAATACTAATGTCTCAGTTAACAGAAGTCTTTACAATCATAAAGTGGAATGTTATAGTTGGAAACTAAGGACCAGTCAGAGAATGATATAAGGATACATACTCTCGGTAATTATGTGTGAAGCAGTCACATATAAAAAGTAAAAAATTGGGGGGCGGAGACAAGATGGCTGACTGAAACCAGCTTTCCACAGAGGCTTCCGTCCAGAAGGACAGTTAAAGGACAGAAATTTAGCAAGTAACCTGGTGGATTAGAGCTGCACCAAGAGAGAAGGTTGAGGAACGCACATCAAGCCCGCTGAGGCGAGTTGCGACCACAATGATACAAACAAAAGGTACAAAATCCATCACCAAGAGGATGGGAGTCCCCTCCCTCATAAGAACAGCTCTGAGTGCCCCAAAAACAAATGAGCAGAGTTCAAAGATCCTCCGACTACACTCCACGAAAGAGACCCTCTAAAAACTGGACCTAGCTCCCCTACTAGGGTTCTATGGTGTTCTCCTGCCAGGCATAAAATTGTATAAAACTGTATATATTCTCCACCTGCAATTCTGAGCTCCTGGCACTCCCCTCCACTCTCACTCTGAGGTCTGAAGGCCTGTCCCCCAGGAGTCCAGATTCTTGGGTAATTTCTTGAGGGGTGTGGCCAGGACCTGGACTGCAGCTGGTCAGTTCTGATTCTGTGGCACGGGAGTGAGGAGAGGACGGTCGGCTGAGAGGGAACCACGCCGGAGCAGCGGTGTCCCGAGGCGCAAAGCATCAGCTGTTTTTGGCAACAATAGGGCTCACCACCAGATATTCTGTAGTCACACCCCCTGTCTCTCTGGGAAACCAGAGGAGGCCGGGCATCTTGTCAGGTGTCAACCAGCATGGAACAGATCTGGGATGGATGGAAATGCAGGCCCCATGAGTAAAGGGTTTGCCTGAAATGGTATCGGCCTGGGTAGAGCGTGGGGACTAGAAAATGCACACGCATAGCCAGGAGATTCCCAGGGCAGAACTGACCCAGAGGACAGCTTTACTGAGCCTAAGACGCACCCGGCCCTCAGGGGATCGTCTGCCTATAGACAAAGGAAGGCAGGAGACTAGAACTGACAGCTAACCATGCTGTCAATACAAAGCTGCAGGGCCAAAGACAGGGTCTGGGGCACAGGTTCCTGCAGGGGAATTTATCAGGGATAAAAACAAATTCCTGAAAAGTTGTTCTGCCAGTAACATCAATCAGGGGCAGGGCTGGAACTGAGTGAACACAACCCAGCCTCCATCAAGTGCCCGAGGTTGTCAGGTCTCACATCCCCCTGCTGGATAGAGGTGGAGAGCAGCAGCCTGGCTGAGCAGATATAGACATCCTTGTGATTCAGGCAGGTGCAAAACCCTGGAGTATCTACTCATTGGAGGCAACTGGGTCACAGCCATGCGGGGTTATCAGTGAATGGCTGTGACAGAGGTGCAAGATGGGGAAGGAGGCATCAACCTTCCCAGACTAATCTTTTGCTGGGTGGGTTCTCCGACTTCACAGAGCACCAGAGCATGTCACATTTCACTTGACAGCACACCCCTGTGATCTAGTTGCCAGAGACCTTTTAAACTCTCCTACCTGAGACAGGTGCTGATAGAGACAATTGATTTGGACCTTTTGAACTGAACCAATCACCCGAGCACTATCCAAGTGTTGCCCTGGGTGTGTGGTTGTAGGAAGGTTTGATTTTCCTTTTCCAATTCTTACCTGTGGGGGGAGGGATGACTTAATTGCTGGCGTTTCTCCACAGCTGAGACTTCAGTAACTGAAGAGTAACTGTTTCACTAGGGTCAAACAGAGACCAGCTGAAAACAAGACAGAACCACTTAGCCTCATCACACCAAACAGGTTCCCAGTTTCTCAGGCCATAGCACTGTACAGGTCCTCGACAAACCTCCAGGGGAAAAGTCAAATGGTATAAAATAATCATGGGGTGGAATCAGCAGAAAAACTATGGTAACATGAATAACCAGAATAGATCAACCCCCCCCCAAAAGGAAAGAAATGGTACATGAAACTGAACATCCCATTCATAAAAACCTGGCCGTGATATCAGAAATCGAACTCAGAATTTGGATTGCAAACAAGAGTAATAGAATGGAGGAAAAATTGGAATTAGAAATTCAAAAATTTCAAAAAATTCAAGAAATTCAAAAGTCGGAATTAAAAATTCGAGGAGAAATTCAGAAGTTGTCTCAAGAATTTAATGAATTTAAAGATAACACCACCAAACATTTTGATGCACTGAAGCAAGAATTTGCAGACCTCAAATATCTGAAAAATATAGTAGAATTCCTCAGTAACAGAGTGGAGAAAGCAGAAGAAAGGATTTCTGACATTGAAGGCAAAGCTTTTGAATGCTCACAAACTCTCAAAGAGGAAGAAAAATGGAGAGCAGAAATGGATCATTCTCTCAGAGACATCTGGGATAATTCGAAGAAGGGTAATATCTGCCCCACTGGAATCCCTGAAAGTGATGAAGTGGCCTCAGAAGACACAGAGGCCCTTCTCCATGAAATTATGAAAGAGAATTTTCCAGACATGCCAAGAGATTCTGAAATTCAGGTAGCAGACAGTTTCAGAACCTCAGCATGACTCAACCTGAATGAGACATCCCCCAGGCACATCATAATAAACTTCACTAAAGCTAATATGAAGGAGAAAATTCTGAAAGTAACCAGATGTAAGAAATCCATTACCTACAAAGGGAAGAATATTAGAATGACGGCAGATCTCTATGCTTAAATTTTTCAAGCCAGAATTGGGTGGTCATCGACTTTTAATCTCCTAAAACAAAATAACTTTCAACCACAGGTCCTGTACCCAGCTAAACTGAGTTTCATTTATGATGGAGAAATTAAATACTTTAATTACATTCACAAGTTGAAGAAATTTGCCATAACCAAACCAGCTCTTCAGGATATTCTCACACCTATCCTCCATAATGACCAGCCAAATCCTCTACCACAAAAGTAAACTCACTCAGAAACTTTTGAAACTTCCACAGTTGGCGAAAGGATTAAAAACATCCACTGGACTTTCAAAAAACTCAATACCCAAAATTTTACCAGATTTATCAATAAACTCCTTTAATGTGAACATCTTAAACTGTCCTCTACAGAGACACAGGTTAGCTGACTGTATACAAAAACTCAGGGAAGATATTTGCTGCATACAAGAATCACATTTTACCTTAAAAGATAAACATACACTCAGGTTGAAAGGATGGTCGTCCATATTTCAGGCAAATGGTAATCAGAAAAAGGAAGTGTTACAATTCTATTTGCAGACACACTAGGCTTTAAACCAACAAAAGTAAGGAAGGATAAGAATGGTCACTTCATATTTGTTAAGGGTAATACTCAATACGATGAGATTTCAATTATGAATATTTATGCACCCAACCAGAATGCACCTCAATTTATAAGAGAAACTCTAACAGATATGAGCAACTTTATTTCCTCCACCTCCATAATAGTCAGAGATTTCAACACTCCTTTGGCAATGTTGGATCGATCCTCCAATAACAAGCTGAGCAAAGAAATTTTAGATTTAAACCTAACCATCCAACATTTGGATTTAGCAGACATCTACAGAAGATTTCATCCCAATAAAACTGAATACACATACTTCTCATCAGCCCATGGAACTTACTCCAAAATCAATCACATCTTAGGTCACCAAGTCTAACCTCAGTAAATTTAAAGGAATACAAATTATTCCTTGCACCTTCTCGGACCACCATGGAATAAAAGTGGAACTCAATAACAACAGGAATCGACATACTCATACAAAAACATGGAAGTAAAATTACCTTATGCTGAATGATAGCTGGGTCAAAGATGAGATTAAGAAGGAAATTGCCGGGAGAGAGATTAAAGATGGCGGATGAGTAACAGCTTTCCTGCAACTGGGCACAGTGAGTCTTCAGAGATTATACTCCAGGTATCTCTGGCTGGTGGGATATGCCTATAATCATCCCTTTGAGGATTCAGGGAGTCAGCAAGGAACTTCTGGACCCCAAGAGAAGGACAAAAACAGTGGAAAACTGGCAAGTGGTTGCGTGTGTTCAATCAACCTAATCCTGCCGGCAACCGTAAGTACAAGCAGCAGTGAGACTGCAAACGGGAAAGGACTTACCGGTGAACTGTTTTGGTGTTTTTGGACTTGGCACTCAGTTGAACTGCCTTGGGGAGAGCTTGAGCAGGAGTGCGGAGAACTTTGGGCACTGTCTGGGGCCCCAGACAGAGCCGCTGAGCTGGGCTTCAGGGAGCCATTGTGAGAGAACTGCCCCAGCAAGCTCCGCCCTCAGGGTCCCAGAGCAAGGATCGGGCGGGAAAAAGTAACCTAGTGACTGAGCAGCCTAAAGGCAGGGACTGAGCTTCCTTACAGCCTTAACACTTAGGAGCAGAGTGAGATGGTTTTGGCACACTGGAGCCTCAGGCTGCTGCCCTGGGTAGAGTGCCGTGGTGTCACAGCTCATAGCAACCTCAAACTCCTGGGCTTGGTGCCACCCAGACCATCATAAGACCTGCACCATGACCCTGCACCAACCAGACCTCCGCATGCCCTGACCAGGAACTGCGAGAGCCACGCAACCCCACTTCCTTCCTCCTGCACCCTCCCAGCCTCCACACAGGCTTGCTCATCTGGCCAGTGATACTGGTAGCTGTGTGATCTCTGTAGCCCTCCCTGCCTCTCCACAACTCTGAGGACAGCCAGAAGCAATGGTGAAAAACAATCATGAGGTGAAATCACAGAAAAACTCTGGAAATGTGAATAATCAGAGTAGATCAACTCCCCCAAGGATCAATGGGGCAGAAACAACACAAGACACCATGCACAAAAAAATAGTCGAGATGTCAGAAATCAAATTCAGAATCTGGATAGAAAATAAGATTGAATTAGAACTCCAAGCAGTAACCCAAAAGATATCTCAAGAATTCAACAAATTCAAAGAGCAAATGACCAAAGATTTTGACACATTGAGACAAGAAGTTGCATCCATCAAAGATCTGAGAAATACAGTAGAATCCCTCAGTAATAGAATGGAGCAAGCAGAAGAAAGGATTTCTGACATTGAAGACAAAGCTTTCGAACACTCCCAAACCCTCAAAAAAGAAGAGAAATGGAGAGCAAAAACAGACCACTCTCTCAGAGAGTTCTGGGATGATTCGAAAAAAAAAACAATATTCATCTTATAGGGATCCCCGAAAGTGACAAAGTGGCTTCATAAGGCACAGTCTCTTCTCCATGAGATTATGAAGGATAACTTTCCAGATATGCCAAGGGATTCCGAAATTAAGATAGCAGACAGTTTCAGAACTCCAGCACGACTCAACCCGAATAAGACATCCCCCAGACACATCATAATCAATTTCACTAAAGTTAATATGAAGGAGAAAATTCTGAAAGCTGCCAGACGAAAGAAAACCATTACCTACAA
>CAUYPK010045548.1:0-25851 GCA_963574355.1 Loris lydekkerianus
CAGAGTGAGAGTGGAGGGGAGTGCTGGGAGCTCAGAGTTGCAGGTCGTAACACCAAGCTCATTGAGAGCAAATGAGCAAATAAACAGATACAAAGGCTACCAGACACATGAGCCCATGGATACAGAAACAGATGGCGACACATAGACATACAGATAACATCTATGACAACAGCAACATAAAAATAGTGATAATCGTATAATAATTGAAAAAAAAGAGAAAAAGGTGGTGTTCATAGAAAAGTTAAAAGAGAAAAAAGGAGAAATTAAAATTAGAAAAAAATAGAAATAAAAAATATATCTATATAAAAAGTAATCATAAAAAATTAACAAAAGCTCCTCCAAGAAAATGGTGAGGAAAAAACAGAATAACAAAAAAAAAGGCACCAACTACAAAAATATTATTCTTGTATGTAGAAGTATACATATATATATATATATATATATATATATATATATATATACACATATCTATATGTATGATGTGGGGATCAACTATCAAAGGAATATATTCATACTGAAATATACTTTCTGGACACGCGGTGTTGCTGTGAGTGGTTCCCAGGCTCATACCTGATTCACAGGTTATACTGTTACCATGGTAACCACCTTCCATGGCTGATTGCCATTTTGGAGTTTCTGTAAAAGTTTGTCACCTAAGTATTGTGTAACCTCAGCTGTTCTGCTCCAGACAGCACTTGTGACCAACCTTCCCACCCACTGCAGGAGTCCACGCTTCTTAAATCTGTCCACTCTGCTCCCAGGTTCTCCAGAAAACTGGCAACTGCAATCAGCTCTGGGGGAGGGTGCTGCTGGGTTCCCGCAGTTGCTGGCAGGTTCACGGCTGAAGCGGCTGTAGCAGTTCCCGTGGCTGGAATGCTCGGGGACCTTATTCTGAGTTTTATGGTTCAGAGTTTCCCTTTTGGATCAGGACTCGCCAGTTCGCCATGCAGCCTGAACTGCCAACCCCTTCCACCATTTTCCTCTAGGAATGCTCCAGGTGTATTCAATAACTACTGGTCTGGGGGAAGATGCCCACCCTTTTGGGTAGTTCAAAATGTCTGTTTCCTGGGTGGGATCCCTTCCCTTCAATTGTCCAACAGGTTGCCCAGCTCCCCGTGGTTTTGAGTGGCTCTCCTTTCAAATGCCTCCCTCAGTTCAGGAAGAAATATTCGTTAATTGGGTTTTGTCAGCATTTGCAAGCTGCTGTCCTCCATAAGGGAGGGGCCTGCTGGCCAGCACAGCCAAGCAGGGAAGAATCTCTACAACAGAGTCTGTGGTTTTAAATTACCCCTCATATATAGCAATCTGCCAGTTCGCTAAGCGTCCCCAGCTGTCCATCCACACCAATAATCCACACATGGGGAAGGTCCAGACCCCCTTTCCTCTCACCTGATGCCTTGGGAGAAGTGGGCTACATGTCTGTCCTGTCTGCCATCATGCTTCGCCTCCCTAGTAATCTTTATTTGCTAAGTATTCTGTACTCAGTCTCAGTATCTCAATGAGGTCGTCTGTGGCACCTGGAGGGGCAGGGTCCCAGACTCTGGTGAAAGAGGACCACTGGAATGTCAGCCCCAAGCTGCCAGGTGCCAGGCATCCTGCGTAAACCATCAAGCTATTGCTAGCTGTGAGTGCAATGTGCGTTGTGCAGAAGCTGGACTGTGGTCAACAGGCCCTCCAGAAACGCCTGTTCTACACTACAAACTTAATGCCCACAGTCACTTATTTGACTTGATTTAGAAATAGTCACATTTCTCAGAAAAAAAACTGCAAGGATGGTACAAAGAATTTTGGTTTTTTTCCTGAACTACTTGAGCATAAGTTCCCAATATGATATCCCAAACACTTCAATTATGTTTGCTGCAATGGCATTTTCCTATGTAACTACTGCAACTAATAAAACCAGAAGTATGAATATTACTACTACATATAATTTTAAGAGTCCATTCAAATTTCAGTAGTGTAGACTCGTGCGTTGCATTTGGTTTCCATGTGTTTTTAATCTCCTTCTATTTGTAACAATTCATTAGTCTTTTCTTGAGTTTCATAATCTTAGCAGTTATGAAGAATGTTCCTCCATTGAGATTCACCTGCTCCTTTCCTAGAGCTAAGTTTGGGTTATGTATCTTTGACATGAAAGTGACCTTTGTAATTTTGTAGTCTTCACCTTCCATCCTATCCGGTAGCATAGGATTTTAATTTTTTAGATTACTGATTTAGAGTTCTCTTTGATTGATTTATTAAGATATTGTCTGCCAGGCTTCTCAACAGAAAGTTTTTCTATTCCCTTTGGAAATTAACAAATAGTTGGCAGTAAAGGGCTTAGAAGCTATGCAGTTTAATCAATTGGCTGTGATCAATCTTATATTTGTTATTTTGATGCACATATTGTGCTAAATTTGGCCAGCAAGAGCCCCTTATAGTTGATTTCTATGTCCTTGACATGCTCATGACTTTCTCTGAGCACTTCACCCCTTCTAATTGGTTTCTATGTCTTTGACATGCTCATGACTCTGAGCACTTCCTTCCCTGCTGGCACAGGAGATGCTGCAGGGCATTGCACACTACTCCGCCCCAGGCCTTGAGTCAACCATTTCTCTAAAGAGCCCTGGTTCCTATTACTGAAAAATAATATTTAGAAAATATCGTTGTTTTGAGTTATTACCTCTCCCCATTACTGCCAACAGACAGAGGTACAGAATATTTACAAGTTTAAACCTATATTTGTTTCCAAAAGTTACCTTTATATTGAGAACTACAAGTTCACGTCATTGCTTTCTCTCTGGTCTAACACCGATTCTCTGTTCTAGTTTGCTCCCCTTCCATGTTTGTAATTCTCTTTTCCAAAGAAAGAAAGCTGTCCCTTTTTACCCTTAATTAATTTACATAATATAGTTTTTGGTACATTTGCTTGAGTCCCTGTATGTAGCCAATCTTCTATCCCTGCTACCCTATCCAATGCCTTGCTTGGATTTCAACATCTTTGTCTGCAGCCCTGACATTCCTATGCTTTTCTCATTCTGAGCTCTGAAACTTTGTGGGACCCTCTTGGCTGGGTCCTCTCTGGGCACCTTCCTTCTTCCATTCAGTCCCCACTCTGGGCAGCCTCCATCACCCCATTTATGGCTATAAAACCCTGCACTGCATCTCTGCTTGTAGCTGCCCTTTCTCATCCCCACTCTGTCCTCAATCCCCCTTACCACTACTAACACACACACAGTGAGAGTGAACAGTAGCTCTTATTGTAACTCATTTCATACAACTTAGTGGAGGATTCTGGACTGGGCCACAAATTTTTCTTGATCCAGGCCTCTCTTACTTATTTTACTTCCAACTGATACAGATTAGATAAATATTATCAATTGTCCTTCTCCTATTCTAGCACTCTTTATTAATTATTCTTAATTGTTAATTCTTCATTTAATTTTTTTATTAGAAATAACTTGTTATTGTATATATCTTTGTTCAGAGTTAACGGTTTAGCTCCACCTTGCTCTGTTTTCTGTTCACTCATTTCCCATGTGTTTATCCAGTGCCATTATGACTTAGGGATTACTTAACGTGCTAGGGACACAATTGAAAACATGGTCAACACTTTCCAAGTACTCACTGCATTTCATTCAGGTGGGTTGGCACATAATACACAAATATATACAAAAATCATTCATGGTGCAATAATGTAATGTAAATAAATAAATGATAAGGAAATTCCATCCATGAAGTCTTTAGAGTTTGAAGATGTCTGTTAAATTTATACCTTATTCATCTGATATTATGGCTAGTAAAGATATTCTTGGTTTATTTTATTTTATTATTTTATTTTTTTGAGACAGTCTCACTATGTCACCCTTGGTAGAGTGCCATGGCGTTACAGCTCACAGCAATCTCATACTCTCAGGCTTAAGTGATTCTCTTGCTTCAGCCTCCCAAGCAGCTGGGACTACAGGCACCCACCACAATGCCTGCCTATTTTTTTGTTGCAGTTGTCATTGTTGTTTAGCTGGCCGGGGCTGGGTTCGAACCTGCCAGCTTGGGTGTATGTGGTTGGCGCTATAACCACTGTGCTACAGGTGCCAAGCCTTCCTGGTTTATTCTTTATGTCAGGATTTAGATATGCTCCAAATTTTTAAATATGTTATCATAACACATAATGGGACTTGACTATACTTTCCAATTTTTATTTCATAATTTCTTATTGCTCAGAGTAACATGAATATTAATGTTGAGAAAAAATAACTTCTGTGTGGCACAATTTTATTTAATTATTTTACATTCAAAGTTTTATATCTGTACATTTTAGCAGCAGCTCTCAACCTTGGTTCGTGATCCCTTTGTAACAATGAAAATACATCCTGCATATCAGATATTTACATTGCGATTCATAACAGTAGCAAAATTACAGTTATGAAGTAGCAATGAAAATAATTTTATGGTTGTGGGTCACCACAACATGAGGACCTGTATTAAAGGGTCACAGCATTAGGAGGTGTTAGGAAGGTTGAGAAACGCTGTTTTGGACATATGTCTGAAAAGCAGCATACAGTTGGTTTTGGGCCACCCTTTGGCCTAACATTGGCTCTATTTGAGCCAATTTAATGTAATTATAATATTTTGTGGTTTAATTCTACCATCTTACTTATACATCTTGATGTTCCAGTGTTTGTGTTTCCTTTGCTTTCCTTTAAAAAATTTCCTTTCGATATTTTGAGAATTATTAAGTTTTCTCTCTTCTCGTATGCCATGAAGACCACTAAACACTCCTTTCTCCCCACTCCTGTCTTTTGGGTATAAAATTTCTCAAAATTTAATATCCTAATATCAGAATATAATACTGTTTTATACATTTTTAAAATGTATATTTATTTACCAATAAGTTTTTAGTTTTTGGTATTGAAATTAGCATTTCCAAGATGCCACATGCAATTTTTTTTTTTTTTTTTTTTTTTTTTTACTACTAAACGAATGTGCCTTAGAAATCTGGTTTATTTCATTGATTTTAGTTAGCAAATTCTATTGGGTTTGTTTTTCTTAAAATACATTGACATATATTTTGCAGGTATAAAATCGTAGGTTGATTCCTATTTCTAAGCACTGTTCTTTTATTCAGTTGTTTTCCTTGTCAATCTAATTGTTACTTCTGTACATTCCATCTATCTTTTCTGCCCTTCACTTGTTTGAAATAATTTTTCTCTTTGTTTTAAATTTTTAGCATTTTTTTTTTTTCTTGCTGTGTCTGTCTAGGATTTGTTCGTGGAAAGATGGCCTTTGAATGTATGGTTTAACATCTCTTGTCACTGTAGTAAAGAATCTGACCTCATTCTTTTTATGTTTGGCCATTGATTGTTCTTTGATTCTCACCCTCCCTTTTTCTTTTAATATCACAGCTGAGCAGATTGATAAGAAGGCTATAAGATTGCCTCTTCCCTTAGTGATGGCAGGAAATTTCAATCTCCTGTGTGAGGAGCTGTTCTTCTGTCACAAACCTTAGCCAAATAAAGATTCAACCCACTTCCCCTGCATTTGCCTCAGCCAGCTGCTTTCCCTCAAGTAATCCCAGGAGTCTTTTTTTTTGTTGTTTTTGCAGTTTTTGGCTGGGACCAGGTTTGAACCCGCCACCTTTGGTATATGGGGCCGGTTCCCTACTCCTTGAGCCAGACACCACTGCCATCCCACGAGTCTTTATGGGAGTAATAATATATCTCTTAAATTCTCTAAGTGCCTCCACATCTGAAGTACATTTTGGGTGTCAATACATTCTGCTTTTGCAGAAAATAGGGAATATGAAACAATTACATTTGAAAACGTTTAGCTGATTTCTTTTTTTTTATGGAAATTTTACATATTTATTTATTCTGGAAATTTCAGATTAGTATAAGGACACACAATTTGATTACATTGTTGAGTTTGTTAGGTAACATCTGAACTGTAGTTTAGTCCTTCACCTAGGAGGTGTGCCATGTTGCCCTCTCCTCTTATCTGTTAGGTGGGAGTCTACAGATAGAGGCCTACAGCCTTTCACCCTTCCCCCCGTTTAATGTAATTGTGTTTTTCTTATGTGTTGGCTTGTAGTTGTTCATCTACTAGTTTCAAATTAGTATTGAGGACGTGGGGTGCTTGCTTTTCCATTCTTGAGACACTTTACTAAGGAGAATGTTCTTCAACTCCCTTCAGGTAAATAAGAAAGATGTAAAGTCTCCATCTTTTTATGGCTGAACAGCATTCCATGTTATACACAGTTTATTAATCCATTTGTGGGTTGATGGTCAGTTGGGTTGTTGCTACATCTTGCAGGATCAAATGGAAAGTTCACTTTTTGCTGTTTGAGTATACTCCATACTTATTTTTTAGTAGCTGGTTTCTTTTTAAATGTGTTCTCTGCCCTTTCTTCCCTCCTTAACTTTAACAGGGTAATTCTTGGGACAGCTGATGTGTTCTCTCTCCAGTGTTTTCCATTCAGATAGATCTCTGGGGTGTTAAGTGATATTAACAATTAAGAAAAATATTCAAGTGGGGCTACAGAGAGATTCTGTCATTTTATGTACCTTTTAGTTTACTTAACAATTATTAAAGTATGTTGAACATTCAAATCCTTGCTGCACACTGAATTTCAAACAACAACATAAGAACTCTTCTTGTATCAACACAAAAAGAAAGATCATTCTGTTATGATCAATAATGTATGTATATCAATCAAATAATAATTTGACCATAATCAAATCATCATTTTAAAATAATATATATTTATCAGACACATCAAAGTGAATTTCCAAATCTATCTTATCACAAGGAGAAGATTTCTACCCTATCCCACCACCTTCTTGCTTGAGGAAAATTCATCTTTGGAAAGGGATATTTCACTATACTCTATGGTGAAACACTTCCCAAACTATTCCCACCAACTAACTCTCACGTTTGGGACATGAATGTCTGCATTGACACTAAGAAAATAGAGCTATGCCAGGAGACCCTTTCATTTCCGATCCAGAAATGGACCTATAGGCTTCCACTTTCTGCTTTTTTGCCCTGCTTTCCCTCCTTTATTCCCAGAGAAGTGCTCTGTGCCTGTCAGAGGCTTTGTCTTGTGCAATGGGACCCTTACCTCCATTGTTACAGACTTCCCTCCTTCTTTTACCCTTTCTCACCTTAATTATAAATCTTTCCATCTCTGCTAGATCATTTTTTATCAAGAAACAAGCATATTCTCTTACCTTCTTTATTGAGAAAATAAAAGGAAACACCTCTTCCTTGACCTGAATATTCCTCCAGTCTTAACATATATTCACAGCTCTTTACGGTGATGCTTTGCAAATGAACTGTCTTCATTCACTAGGTCCATTTTACTCCAGCCCTCTTCAATTATGCTGGAGCCAATCTTTGCAAATTTACTAATTTAATCGATGATATTAAACACAATGTCTACTTTTCTTGCTTGACTTCACTTGCATTCAACACAGTTCTCCATCCTATCTGAGTGGGCCTGCCCCCTTGGCATTCTGGGTTTGGCATTTGCCTGTCTTTCCAACATCAAATCACCTGGGATGCTTATCCTCTAACTTTGGAATTCTTCAGCTCAACTATTATTTAGTTTTAAGTAATATCAGCATGTTGATGACTTCCAAATTCAGTTGGACCTCAGTTACCTTTCTTGATCTTCATGTTTATATCCAACTATGTACCTAACGTCTCCACTTGGATACCTTACAAGCATTGCAAACTTATCAGACCTTGTGATAGGCAGAATATGGTCAACCCAAAGATGTTTAAGTTCTAATCCTTAGCCCTAGGAGTATGTTACCTTACATGGTAAAAGAGACTTTGCAAGTGTGATTGGATTAGGGATCTTAAAGTGGAAAATTATGCTGGAGTGTTTCAGTGGGCTCAGTATAATCACAGGGTACTTATAAGAGGGAAGCACAAAGGTCAAACTCAGAGATTGTAATGTGATGATGGAAAATTATCTTAGGTATTTTCTTCTACTTCACTAATTCTCTTTTTGGCTATGGCTTACCTCTTTCAAAATAGATAATTATGTTTTTTGTTTATTTTGTTTCACTTTTAGAATTTTCTTTTACTCTTTTTAGTAAGTTGTAGTTCTCAGCCAGCATTATCAATATTTTCTTTTATCTACTTAAATATATTTTGCAGATAAATGTTTCTATATCTGGAGTCTCTGGTAATTTCCTTCCACTGTCTACTGTTTCTTCTAGTATTTGACTCATGTCCTTTTGTAGACATGTTTTTGACTTTATTTTCAAGTTACTTTTAATTGCATATTCACACTGTATTTGTGAAATTATTTGTAGAATTAGTTTGAGAGGATGTATATGTGCTTCTTAAGGTACTCAGGGACAGAAACAGTCTGGAATCACCTTAATATAATGTCAGTGATTGAATTCTAGAGAGGCAGGGATTCAGCCCCTGTGAAAGATTGTCTACCTTTGGTTTACCTTTATTCTAGAATACATCTCCTGCAGGTTTCAGTTCAAACAAAAAAGAGTTCAATAAGATCTTATCTTAACATTTTTGGATTCCAGCATCTATTCTCATGCCTCTTTAGGCAATCAAAAGAACTGTGTAGCCATCCACTCTCTAAGTCTTTCAGAGTCACCAAATGCCATACAGAAAAAGAGCTCTAGCAATAGACACACTTCCTTGAGCTTCTCCTTTGCTAGAATCTGATTCATTCATTCCTTATTATCATGATAGTTCTTTGAGACCTTCACACAGATTTTTTTTTTCTAATTATTATTATTACTTTTTAATTTTCAAATTTCCTCACTGGGAAAGTTGGGAAAGATTACCTACACTACCATTATTAAAAGCAAAATTCATTTATATGTCTTAAAAATAACTTAATTTGAATTTATATCTAAATTCTACTATTTTCTAAAAAATATTTCAGAACAATTGAAGTGAGCAATTTGGGGAAAGTGATTGTACAAATTAGTTCTGAAGAAAGTCCATCAGAAATGTAGTTTTGAATTGGTTCACTATAAGTATGTTGCAAATGCAGCCAGATATCTATCTCTAGTAAAACTCATAGGTAAGGGAGAAAACAAAATTAAAGAAATAATTTAACACAATGAACAAAATCAATGAGAGAAAATGGTATAAAAAATATCATGTCAGACTTGGGGCATGAGAGTTGCGTCTGAGGATGGATTTCTCCTAGGCATAAACCAATAATGATCAAGAACAAATTACAACCTCAAGTTGGCCTGAACATTTAACAAAAGTGGTATGGTATGTGAACAACTTGCAGGGGAAAAAAATGGAGGGGAAGGGTAAATAGATAAGTCGGATTCAAAGGTCTGTGAATTCTTCTGAACTAGTAGATTCAGGTCTGGTTTTGTCTGAGTTCAGAAAATATTCAGACACATAGCAAAAAGAGTTTCTCCTGAAGAGAGAGGAAAGCCAGCATCATCTAGGCAAGAATTTATTCTTCATATTCTCAGACTAAAGAAATTATAGTTAAATTATGAATTGAGAAGGAAACTCATTTCGAAGGACTGTAAAAACATGTGGTGAAGAAAGGAAGACAGTACTTTGGTAAATAAGTAGATCATGCGAAGTGATGCCCAGAGCCTCTGGATAGCGGATCTAAAAGCAGTGTGACTAGTTTTACTTTCTATTTAGTTCTGTAAATGATGTTTTGAATATTCTTTCAAGTTTCACTTATATCGGCTCCACTAAGAAGGGCTATTATATCTGTGCATGTGACAGTGGCTTTCTTAACTTTAGGCCAGCAAACTGGGAGGATAGGAAAGCCATATCTTCTTACTCCATAAACAAATGAACAAGCAAATCCCCAAACTTCAGGAATCTACTTTAGAAATGAGCTTCCACCTAATTTCTCTATACCCTTTAAATTGTGCTTACTTTTTTTATTTTTATAATTATATATTTATTTTTATATTTGATGAATTATGATGTTTTCTGTTATATCAGAATATCAGAAACTGAAAAATCTGCTAACTTAAGTTTAAAAAAATTAATGAGGAAATGGCAGAAAAAGCCATCCTTCCAAAAGAGAATAAATATATCAAAAATAGATTTATTTCAGCCTGACAAGGAATGTTATCTATTTCTTTTAAAAGCTCCCCTGAAAGATTTATAACAATATATTTGAAACACAAGTCAGAATCATGTGACTTCCTAGCAAATGATGGTAGTGTAGAGTGAATATTAATGACCAATTTTAGTAGAAAGAATAAAACTCATATGACCTTATGACAGAAATATTTACTCTTTCCTTATAGCTATGCTGGGAGAAAATAAACTTCCACTGTCATTTGAAAATGAAAGGTGAAATTAAGTACTTTCAATTTGTTAGCTGAAAGTTAATCTCGCCTACTTGCTTTCAGGCATTCAGATTCTCCAGACTGTCTCTAAGCCCTTTTGATTCAAAACTTTAATCACCAAATTGCCCAGATCCTTTCTTCCTTTTCACTCACTATCTGAGCTTATAACACAGGCAAAATTCTCCTAATTTAGAGACACTCTACACTAAGTTTCCTAGACCTCAATGACAAATTTACTTTTTTCTTGAAAATATTCAGTTTCAGTGTTGCCATGTTTAGTGAGCACCTGAACCATGTCCATTATTTGGAGACACTGATATTTGATGGAGACAGAGGGGAGAATTCAAATTTGTACTCATATTAAATCTTTCTAATTCACTTCCCCCAAAGCTGATCTTCCCCTTTCAAATTCCCTGGAAAGTAGTGGAAGACTACTTTCATTATCAGATACATAATTTTTCAGGCTATTTTTCAAAAGCTACTTAAGGGTGGTGCCTGTGGCTCAGTGAGTAGGGCACTGGCCCCATATACCAAGGGTGGTGGGTTCAAACCTGGCCCCGGCCAAACTGCAGCAAAAAAATACCCAGATGTTGTGGCGGGCGCCTGTAGTCCCAGCTGCTCTGGAGGCTGAGGTAAGAGAATTGCCTAAGCCCAGGAGCTAGAGGTTGCTGTGAGCTGTGACTCCACAGAGTTAGACTCTGTCTCAAAAAAAAAAAAAAAAAAAAAAGCTACACTTAAAAAGAAATTCTCCTTATATTTCTATACTCCAATTCAATTGTTTCCAGTACAATATCCATGATGTTTATAACAATGAAATATTTTTCTATAGTGATTTGTTGAGTCTTTTAGTTCCATCTACACAGGAGTATCATGACTTTATTTTTAACTGCTACTTTTGCAGCAGATAAATATTTTACTCAGTAAGTCATCTCTCTAAGGAATTAGCCAACATATATAAACATTCTTCAGGCAGGAATAAAAACACTTCTTGCACCTGTGATTCAAATTTTATTGCTTACTTACTTGGTCTGATGGGAATAAGCCTTTTCTTTTGCACTTCAAAGAGAGAAACAGATTTTTAGTTTCCAGGAAATAAAGGAGTTTGTCTTCATATTTGTATAGAAAAAAGTTTAAGGGGGCAAAACATTCTCTAAAGGCTGTCAGGGAAATTATAGAGATGTCATTGCCTGGAAAGGAAAAGCTGAGTGTTTACAGGAAAAGTTGTCTATTTGGGCACAAGTTTGAGAAACAAAATTGTGAATTGGTTGCAGATAGAATCTGGCAAGCAAGAAAAGTGAAGCTAATTTATATTGACATTGCAGGTTGTTCAAAGAACTACAACAAGACCATTAGTATTCTTTTATGGCCATCAGGGAGGTTATGTCAGGGTGAAATTTTACTTAGGATAATAATATTGATTTTTTTTTTTTTTTTTTTTTTAGTGTGCTTTAAGTATAAGAAAAAAGAAAGATTACTTTTGTCCCTGGTTATATTCATGGACCATACAAAGTAGAATGTGAAGCTGATTTATCTTCCCTTTGTTTGATTTTTAATGTTATCATCATTCAAAAAATGTCTTTCAATTTCACCTGGTTTTAGTATCTTTAACTCATTTTCATATTTCCTATCAGGGCTATTTTCTGATTTCTTATTAAACATACATAAATTAATTTGATCAGCACATCCCCAAATATTTATTTAGCCCTTAGTATGTTTCCACACTACATTAGGGATTGAGAATACAAAAACAGAAAAAAAAAACTGATTTTATTATTAAGGAATTCACAATCTACTCAGAAAGAAAAGATAACTAATGTCTAAACTGAAATATGGTAAAGTTGTTTGAATATTTCAAAGAACACTTACCTCCAGCCTAGTGAATTGGTACTTTCTCTGAAGGAGGGGGCACATGGAGCTGTCCCTGGAGGGTGAGATGTGGAGACAGTCAACTGCTGCCTTCTCTGGGTCCAGGTGGCTTTTGGCCTCTAGAATCTCATAGCTCCTGGAGTCACACATCCATGCCTGTAGGCAATGCAACCGAAAGACTCTGCAGTTCTGACTCAGGAAGAGCATCTCACATCCATTGATGACACCTCCACTGTCCCATGAAAAGTCCTACTACTTTCCATGAGTTTACCTTGGAAAGCAGATTCACAGGTCACCCTCTCACTCAGACTATAAACCTACCTTGAGATTCTGTTATTACCAGCTTTCACTTGAGGTTCAATTTGGGAAGGGAATAATAGCAACGTACAGGAGGATCCTTTGTAGTGTATAAAAACCTATACCTAATTAATATATTTGTTTATTTTTCTTCCCTCTTTTTTTCCCAGGACAGAAAACATATTTAATATATCAATACCTTACCTTTATGTTCTGTCCTTGTTATTAAAAAATAGACATATCTATGTTTTTGAAACTAAAATCCCACTTCTTCACTTTTCTAAAACAACAAATGAACCTATTTAAATAATAGAAGGATGAGAGAATGTAGATGTATGGAAAATATTTGTTGTTATTTCAAAAAGATGACCTCACTATTAATCTTTGAGATGAGGTGGATCAGGAAAGGAGGTTGAACCGCTTCTGGTGGCTGATATAGCTTTCTGCCCTTGGTATATTGGGTAGGATATGTGAAAGAAAAGTACAAACCATGTACTCTGAAAGCCTGTAGGCGTGGAAGATATGGGAAGAAAAGAGCATAGTTCCTCAGGAATGAATTTGCAGAAACTGAACTTGACATTATTGCTTCTCTCTGTATCTGAGGAAACTAAGGCTGTAGAACTAACTCTGTTAAGCAAGTTATGGTTGATGTTTTTCATCTGATACAAATATTACATCACTGGGATAATGGTAAAAGAAGTTCAAGTTTTCTAGTCAGAAACAAATATTTTTTCAAGTCCTAACTATATGCTGTCCTGGATGGAGATTTAGGGGCTATCTGTGATGAAATACAAACTAATGCTAGTTAGTCTCTGCCAGCCTGTTTCCCCCCCCCAATCCCCACTGGCTGTTTTAGGAAAAATAATCTTATTGAAATGCCACATGTTGTTTATCTAAACAAAGATCATAACACTGCCAAGCAGAAATGAAAACTCTATTATTTCCAGAGGGCTACAGGGAAAGCTTTCCATGAGAAATGTTAGCCTCTAATTACAGGTAATTTTATTATAATTTTGTTTAGATCATTGTGGTGTCAGATGAAGTTTCAATATTTGCTAAAATGTGTGATGTATCTCCTTTTTAAAATGAATGTTTGCTTTTCAGAGCTTATCTACGATAGTCATCCTCTTTATTTCACAAAGCCATCAAAGTAAAGGCATTTCAAAGGGAAGGCAGCTGTAATAGAAGGGACCTAGATTTTGTTATTAGCATAATTCACAATTATTTCTCAGTTCCAAAAATAAGGACATTTTACAGCTCCTGCATGTCTGTTTCCATATTGTAATGTACCTGGGACAACACTTGTTCTCTGACTGCATCTTGGTTCCTTCATCAGGAGTTCTAAAGATATTCCCTTCTAGAATCCCTGCCTGCCAGTGCTTTATACAGCACTGATCACATTTTTGGAGCTGAAGGAAGATGTTTTGGGATAAAATTAAAATGCATTCATAAACTAAAGTGAGGGAAGTATGCATTTGTAAGGGTATACAGCATACCCCTGGATGAAGGGTTCATCTACAACCTGAATTTAACCTTAGAAATGAAGCAATGTTGGGGTAGCACCTGTGGCTCAAAGGAGTAGGGCGCTGAACCCATATGCTGAAGGTGGTGGGTTCAAACCCAGCCCCAAAAAATACAAAAAGAAAGAAATGAATCAATGTAATCTAATCATTTGTGCCCTCATATTAACCTAAAATATTAAAAAGTCAAAAAACAAACAAACAAACAAATAAATAAACAAATAAATAAATTCTTCTTAACCTCTGGTAGAGAGGGGGAATAAAAATAAATTTAAAAAAAACCCACACAGAGTTCTAATTACCTAAAGTATATGATTAGACATTTAAATTTTAAATGTTTCTGTATAGAAATTGACTCAATTGTGTTAATAGGTTTGAGTTATCACAGCAAGGATAAAAAAACTACGTGAATTTCTTATAAGAAAATTATGTATACTTTCTGTGAATATATTTTTGCATAGTAGAAAATTTGGGGTGAGAATCACAGTGCATTGAATGTTCTTAGAAAATTAAAGATGTTGAGACCTGTATCTGGGTTCATTAGATAATTTTGAAAATCACCTTTTCATTTTTGTTTTTTTTGAGTTAATACAAGGGTATATATGATTAGGTTACTTAATTACAGTATTTCTGCTGAAAACTTTTTTTTTATAATGATAATTTTAGTTACTTATTTTATTTCAGAATATTAAAAGGGTACAAATGTTTTTGTAACATGACTTGAGTGAGAGATCTAAATTTACCCATTACTCGAATAGTGTTCATAGTAAGTATTAGGTTACCTTCACCTCTCTCCTTGATTTCCAATGACTTTTACTTCTCTCTGTGCACTTGTGTGGCCCTTGGTTAGTTGCCAGTTTATTAGAGAGTATATGTAATGTTTGTATAATTTTCCATTCTTGAGATACTTTGCTTAGGATAATAATCTCCAATTCCTTCCAAATAGTTACAAAAAGCATTAATTCATCCTCTTCTTTGACTGAGAAGGACCCCATGGCATACATATACCAGATTTTATTAACCCTTTCATGAATTTATGGGCACCTGGGTTGATTACAGATCTCTGCAATTGTGACTTGCACTGCAATAAACATTTGAATGTAGGTAACTTTTGATTAAATTACATCTTTTCCTTTAGGTAGATACTCAGTAGTGGGATGAAATAAGTGGTAGGTCTACATTTAGTTATTTGAGAAATCTTCATTCCATTTTCTATAGAGCTTGTACTAATTTGTAGTCCCACCAACAGTCTATGGCATTCTGCCTCCATGCCAGAATCTGTTGTTTTGGATATTTAATAAAAGTCATTTTAACAGGAGGAAGATGATATCTCATTGTGGGTTTAATTTGCATTTCCTTGATGATTAGTGATGGTGAGCTTTTTTTTTGTCTATTTTCTTTTGAAAAATAAGTCAGCAAGGAAAAAAAAATACAAACAACTCCATTAAAAAGTGTGCAAAAGACATGAACACAAGTTGTTATAATGATAAATTTAAAATAATACTTTGCCGTTAGTGGAGCAAGATGGTCACTGAGTATCAGTTTCTTTGCAACCAGGCACTACGAGATTGGGGAGAAAAGGCTCCAGGCACTTTTGGCTTATGGATTCTGCCCAGAAACATTCCTTTGGGGATGCAGGGGGCAGCAGGAAACTTCTGGACCCCAGGAGGAGGACAAAAACAGTGAGAAGTGGCAAGTGGTTATGTTCGGTCTGAGGCTGTGGTGGCTACCACAGCTGTAGCTATAGCAGCAGTGAGATTGTAGACAGGGAAGCATGTGTCAACTTCCCTGTGCTTTGTTTTGTTTTTTGGACCTGGGCACTTGACTGAATTAACTTGGAAGGCCATGGGCAAGTGTGTAAGCAACGTTGAGCGATGTCCAGAGTTTGGGAGTGAGCTGCTGAGATGGAACAGAGATTTCATTGTTCGGCTGTGGGCCCCACATAGCCATTTTGGGAAAGCTGCCCTGCAGGCTCTCATAGTCCCAGAGAGAGGCCTGTGCTGGAAGACTTTGGTTGAGTGATCTAGTGACTGTGAACAGCACCCAGAGGCTGAGACTGAGACTCGGGGGAGGGGGGGAAGCAGAGTTTTCAGTGTTCCACACTAGGAGAGCTGCCTTGCAGCCTCAGCCCTCAGAGGCTTTGAGTGAGGCCAATTTTGGTGCACCTGATGAGTGGGCAGCCACTTCAGGAAAGATCCCAGAGACACATGCTTTCTTGGGAAAGCCTCTGCTTAGCCAAAAGTGGGCTGAAGAGAGATTCAGGCTCTCAACCCTATGGGGTTTGAGGGCAAAGAGGTAAGCAGAGGCCTCCAGTCTCCATCTTATATAGCTGAATCCACATTGTAATTAGCATCTCATAGTCCAGATCACCTGTTGCCTGGGCAATATTCAACAAGATATTTATATTGCTTTCTTTTGTTTCTTTTTTTTTTTTAATTTCAACTTTTTCCTCCAGATTTTTTTTTATTTTTCTTCATTTTTCTAAGTGTAAATATGATTTTTTATTATTGCCTTTTTTGATAATAAGAACTTAGTTTTTCCTAGTGTTTCTGACCCTATTCTTTTTTGTTTGTTTGTTTGTTTGTTTGTTTTTGTTTTTTTCTCCTGCATTTTATCCTGTAAGATTTTGTTTGTTTGTTTTGGTTTGATTTATAGTATTTTTGTTTTCTTCTCTATTTTTGGAGGTGGGGTACTATGTCTACTCAGGCTAGCAAAGAGCTGCAGACCTTAAGGTAACCACCCAATCCAGCACCCCCAGAGGTCAGGGAGTTTTTAAAGTATGGGTCCCAATGCCTGATTGTACACCTTTATTACTCCTATCTCCCTCTTTCTGTGCCTTTCTTCTTTTTGTCAATCTTCTCTTTTACTTACCTGCTTTTCTTTCTCTTTTTTCTTTTCTTGTTTTTTTTCAAATTGTTTCCCTTCTTGCTCTTCAATCTTCTCATCCTTTTAGTCCTATACCTAAAGGACTCATCAATACCTTAGGAGAGAGGCATGGCAACTTAAAGAGCAAGAGGAAGTAAAAGAAAAATTAGGGAAAGGAAACATAAAAGAAAATAAACATGAGGAAGAAACAGCAGAAAAATCCTGGCAACATGAAAAACCAGACCAAATATCACCCCCCAAGCCCCCCAAGGGACCATGAGGTAGCTACTGCAGAGGGTTCCACCTATAAAGGGCATTTAAAATGCCAATGATGAAAATAATGAGGGAAATTGCCAAGAAAATGGAAAATAACCAAAGGGAAATCCAAAACCAGAATCCAGTAAGGTGATATGAAAAAATATAGAAAGGATATAGCAGAGCTAAAGGAATTGAAGCAGTCAATTGGGGAACTTAAAGATGCAGTAGAAAGTATCAATAACAGATTAAACAATGCAGAATAAAGAATCTCAGAGGTAGAAAATAAAGCTCTTGAGATAATTCAGATAGTTAAAGAGGCAGAAAAAAAGAGAAAGCAGAACATTCACTGACAGAATTATGGGTCTACATGAAGCTTTCAAACATATGAATTATAGGTATCCCACAATCGGAAGATCACCAGAGAGGAATGGAAGCCCTATCAGAGGATATTATAAATGAAAATTTACTAAGTATTACCAAAGATTCTGACACACTCCTTTTAGAAAGATATCAGACCTCAGGTCACCTCAACTCAAATAGAGCTTCTCCAAGAGACATTGTGATGAAGCTGTCCAAAATCAAGGCAAAAGAAAAAATTCTGCAAGCTGTAAGGAGTAACTACCAATTTACCTGCTTTGGCAAATCCATCAGGGAATGCAGGCTTCTCAAATGAAACTTTTCAAGCCAGAAGACAATGATAATCTACCTTTAATCTGCTTAAATAAAATAATTGCCATCCCGGAATTCTATATCCCACTAAGCTAAGCTTTAAATTTGATGGAGAAATCAAATCTTTTACTCATATGCAAACACCGAGGAAGTGTGCCACAAGACCAGTTCTGCAGGAAATACTTCAACCTGTTCTTCACACTGACCATCACAATGGATCACCAGTAAAGTCAGCACCCAGAAACTAAAGGACAAAACCTAGCTTCCACAATGATGCAAAAGATAAAACTTAGCAATGGACTTCCACAAAATAAGATGAATGGAACTCCACCACACTTATCAATTTTCTCAGTAAATGTTAATGGCTTGAATTCCCCTCTAAAGACATGTAGACTGGCTGATTGAATAAACAAACAAACAACAACAACAAAAACCACAAGGCCATCCACAAGCCTACATTAGGTGTGCAGGACACACACCTAACCTCAAAGGACAAATTAAAACTCAGAGTTAAGGGTTAGAAGACAATTTTTCAGGCAAATGGACTTCAGAAGGGAAAGTGGGGCTGCGTTCTTATTTTCAGATACAAGTGGATTTAAAGCAACTGAAGAAAAAAAAGGCAAAGATGGACACTTCATATTGGTCAAGGGAAAAAATACAACAAGAAGACAGTTCAATTCTAAGTATTTATATACCCAAATTAGATGCTCCCATGTTCCTGAAAGAGACCTTAACTAGTCTGAGCAATATGATACCCTGTAACACCATAATATCAGGGGACTTTTACACTCTTCTTACAGAGCTGGAAAGAGCCTCTAAATAGAAAGAGATACAAGGGACATAAATGTGACCCTAGAACAACTCTGCTTGATAGACGTATATAGAACACTGTATCCCAAAGTTAAGACTATATTCTTCTCATCAGCCTATGGAACATTCTCCAGAATTGATCATATTATAGGACACAAAACAAACCTGAACAGAATGAAAAGAATTAAAATTGTACCTAGTATATTCTCAGACTACAAGGCATTAAAGGTGAAACTCAATTCCAACAAAAATGTTCAAACCCACAGAAAGGCATGGAAATTAAACAAACTTATGCTGAGTTGCAGGAAGAAATAAAAGAGGAAATCATTAACTTCCTTGAGTATAACAACATTGAAGACACAAGCTATCAAAATTGGTGGGATACAGCAAAAGCAGCCCTGAGTGAAAAATTTATTACTTTAGATCCCTACCTCTGAAAAATGAAAAGAGAGCACATCAACAAACCTACAAGCCATCTTATGGAATTGGAAAAAGATGAATAATCTAAGCTTAAATCCAGAAGAAGAAAAGAAATATCTAAAATTAAATCGGAGATTAATGAAATTGAAAACAAAAGAATCATTCAGAAAATTAATGAAATAAGGAGTTTTTAAAAATAAATAAAATAGATAATCATTTGGCCAGACTAAGCAGAAATAGAAAAGTAAAATTTTTAGTAACCTCAAGCAGAAATGATAAAGGGGAAATTAACAACAGATGCCACAGAATTTTAAGAGATTGTCTTTGAATACTATGAGAAACTCTATGCCCAGAAATTTGACAATGTGAAGAAATGGATCAATATGTGGAATCACATCCTCTCCCTAGACTTATCCAGGAAGAAATAGATCTCCTGAATAGACCAATTTCAAGCACTGAGATCACAAAAACAATAAAAAAAATCTCCCAACAAAAAAAGTCCTGGTCCAGATAGCTTAACACCAGAATTCTATCAAACCTTCAAAGAAGAGCTTATTCCCATACTGAAGAAATGATTCAAAAAAATTGCAGAAGAAGTAATCTTCCCCAATGCATTCTACAAAGCAAACACTACCCTGATACCAAAACTAAGAAAAGACCAACTGAAAAGGAGAAGTTCAGACCAATTTCACTAACAAATATAGATGCAAAAATTCTCAGCAAAATCCTACCCAATAGACTACAGCTTCTCATTAAAAATGTCATTTATCGTGATCAAGTATGTTTCACCCCAGGGATGCAAGGCTGGTTTAACATACCCAGGTCCATAAACATAATTCACTATATCAACAGAAGCAAAAACAAAGACATATGTTCCTCTCAATTGATGCAGAAAAAGCATTTGATAAAATCCAGCATCTTTTTCTAATTAGAACACTGAAGAGGATAGGCACAGGTGGCACATTTCTTACACTGATTAAAGCCATCTATGACAAACCCACAGCTAATATTTTACTGCATTGACTAAAACTGAAAGCTTTTCCACTTAGAATCAGACAAGGTTTTCCTCTATTGCCAGGAAGTTCTAGGCAATACAATCAGGCAAGAGAAGAAAATAAAGGGCATCCAAATGGGAGTAGAGGAGGTCAAAATCTCCCTCTTTACTGACAATATGATCTTATACTTAGAGAACCCAAAAGACTCAACAACAAGATTCACAGAAGTGATCAAAAAATACAGTAATGTCTCAGGATATAAAATCAATGTACACAAATCAGTAGCCTTTGTATATATCAATAACAACCAAGATGAGAAGTTAATTAAGGACACAATCCCCTCAATGATAGTTTCAAAGAAAATGAAATACCTAGGAATATGACTGATAAAAGAGATGAAGGACCTCTATTAAGAAAATTATGAAACCCTAAGAAAAGAAATAGCAGATGATATTAACAAATGGAAGAACATACCATGCTCATGGCTGGGAAGAATCAATATTGTTAAAATGTCTATACTTCCCAAATCAGTCTACTGATTCAGTGCCATCACTATTAAAATACCAACATTGTACTTTCAAGACTTGGGAAAATTAATTCTTCATTTTGTATGGAACTAGAAAAAAAAACCATATAGCTAAGGCAGTTCTTCATAATGAACACAAAGCCATGGGTATCAGCCTACCAGACTTTAGGCTATTCTCCAAGGCCATAGTGGTCAAAACAGCATGGTATTATCACAAAAATAGAGGCATAGACAACTGAAATTGAATAGAAAATGAGGAAATGAGACTAACATCTTACAGCCACCTAATCTTTGATAAACTAAACAAGAACATACATTGGGGGAAAAGAATCTCTATTCAATGAATGGTGCTGGAAGAACTGAATATCTACATGTAAAAGATTGAAACTTGCCCTGCAACGTTCTCCACTCACAAAAATTGATTCAAGATGGATAAAAGACCTTAATTTAAGGCATGAAATGATAAAAATCATCAAAGAAAGCATAGAAAAAGCCTTTTAACGTATTGGCCTGGGGAAAGATTTTATGAAGACTTCTGTAGCAATTGCAACATCAACAAACATAAACAAATGGGACTTAATTAAACTGAAAATCTTCTGTACTGCTAATGAGACACAACCAAAGCAAATAGACAACCTACACAATAGGAAAGGATATCTACATATTTTGAATCAGACCAAAGTTTGATAACTAGGCTCTACAGAAAACACAAATTAATCAACATGAAACAAGCCACAATCCCTTATATCAGTGAGGAAGAGAGATGAATACAACCTTCTCTAAAGAAGACAAATAGCTAACATAAAAAAATGCTCATCATCCCTAATTATTAGAGAAATGCAAATCAAAACCACTCTGAAGTATCATCTAACCTGAGTGAGAATGGCCTACATCACAAAATCTCAAAACTGCAGATGCTGGTGTGGATGTGGAGAGAAGGGAACACTTTTACACTGCTGGTGGGACTGCAAACTAATACAACATTTTTGGAAGGAAGTATGGAAAACTCTTAAAGAACTCAAACTTGGCTTCCCATTTAACACTGAAATCCCTTTACTGGGCATCTACCCAAAGGAAAAAAATTTTTTTTACCATAAGAACACTTGCACTAGATTGTTTGTTGCAGCTCAATTTACAATCGCCAAAATTTGGAAACAGTCTAAATACCCATCAACCCAGAAAAGGATTAACAAGCTATGGTATATGTACACCAATGAATACTATTCAGCCATTAAAAAAGACGGAAACTACATTTTTTGTATTAAACTGGGTGTAAGTGGAACACATTATTCTTAGTAAAGCATGACAAGAATGAAGAAGCAAGAATCCTAAGTACTCAATTCTGATATGAGGATCATTAATGACCTAGTAGATGGTGGGGGGTAGTGGAGGGGGAGCAAAGAGAGGGAAGGAGGGAGGAGATGGAGGCATCACAGTGTGGCGGGACACAATTATAAGAGGGACTTTAGCTAACAAATTTTATCAATGTAACCTGGTTCTTTGTACCCTCAATGAAATCCCAATGGTAAAAATGAAATAAAATAAAATAAATATAAAATAAAACTTTGCTTCAGTTTTCATCGACTTAGTGAACTCTTTTGAATTTTATTATACGCTATATCAAAAACTATGCTATGTACTTGTGATAGAAAAATGCCTTCAAAGATCTTACAGTAAGGATATAAAAGATAAATGGGTAAATATTAAAAATGAAATATAAGTACAGTTCTATGTGAGCACAGGGATATGGTAAAGTGCACAGTAGAAAATAATGTAAGATCAGAAAAAGTCTTCAAGAGGAACTGAAATTTTACCCCATTATCTGCTCCCCTGAGAGGTGAAATTCCTCCCATAGACTATTAACCACATACGTTACAAAATTTAGTTGCATGGTAAGTTCTTTATTTAATATATATCATTTTCTTATACTGTCAAACAAGCTATGTGTTGTTAAATGAAAATGTGTTATATGAGCCACTATGCACATTACAAAATGAAATTACCGTGTGGTGAGTGAAAAGTTTCTTCATAGTTAAGTAATAAATATTATGAATTTAGGAGTCCTAGGTATAGGCATACTTGCTAGTTATTATTTAGAGATTTAACCCAAGAAGAAGAAGCATGGATATTCCTCTCTAAACACACGATTTGGCAGATTTAGAAAACCCGTGACATTTGATAACACAAAGAGAATACTTACATTGCACAACCATTTGTCACCAACCCATCACATCTTCTCTACCATCTCATGTGAGAAAAGCCATTTAGTTTGTTTCAGGGTTTTATAGTGGTGATTTCAAAGGTGCCACAGAAAGCTTTGAATATTTTTATTAGCATGTAGTATAAAATTGATCCCATTCTTTCTGAATTCTAATTTCAATAACCTGCTCTTTGTTCTAGTATATTTTGTTCTTCAATTACTTCTTGCAGTCTTGGTAAAAAACCTTGAGTCTGAAGGAGTGATGATACCCCAAATAACATTTCAGATTCTAGTTATAATAAAAAAGTATTCTGAAATGGCAACACTTACACAAATGCAAGATTTCATTAAACTGTGAATAAATACTTGAACAAAATAACTATTTATTGAATGAATAGAAACATTTTAAACAGTAGGTCTTTCAGTCTACTCTTCAGAATGATGTTGATCTTCTAAATCTGTATTTGTTATATACATCCCCACTTACTGTATTGAATATGTTGTTGTTAAAAGGGAATAAAGGTTTGTGAAGCTTAATGCACTTTTGTTGTGACTTTCTATTACATATGTCAAACTTTTGTCATAAGCTGGAAACTGAATATATGATACTGTTCATGTTGCTTTGAATGCCTTTTTCCTTCAAGCAAAATCCTCATTTCTTTGAGGCACAGTTCACGTATTTCCTACACAATGTCAAGTTTTCTCTGCTTTCTCAATGCAGATTTATTTGCATGTTTTTCTTGGCCCCCTTGTACTCGTCATCATGGAGTATCACAATTAATTTGCTTGGTTGAGTGACACTGTACTGAGTGGATGAAATCTATGAAGTCAGACACCATCAGTGCAGATCCCAGCTGTTCTGACTATGGCTTGGGCCTACTGCTTCATCACTGTGAGTTTCAAGTCTCTCACTGAGAAAAAGTAGAGACCTTAGTTGAACACTCAAGAGATTGTAACAAACTGGTCACAATATGAAGGTAGGCAACATAAGGAACTGGGCCCACTAGTTTACAGAAGAATCACACAAAATATTGGCCTGCCATTCCATACTTCCCAGGGGAGGTTGGTATGTAGAGCCTGAATGGACAATGCCCATGGGAAGACACCAATTCCTCATCGACAGTGACAGACTCGTGAGGACTGTAGTAACGTAAAAGCTTATGACCATATTCCAAAGGTCTCAAACTAGAGCAAGCTCATCATGCTGTCAGCAGCTTCACATATTGGAGAATCATCAAAATGTAGACATTTCCACAGGAGTCACATTGTGTGCTCTGAAAATGTAGTGCAGTAAACTGGAAAATTCTCCTCACTGAAAAGTTCTCAGATGTTGTCTTTATCTTGCCAGTATACACCAGCACCAGTAGAAGAAATCCAATTTGTTTTAACATTTCTTATTTTATACAATCACCAGAATTTTGGATGAATATGTACTTACATGACTTTTTGACTGGATGTAGTTTCTGGTTTGTAAACTTGATAATTATATCCACGGTTTTATTATCAATAAATACTTGGAAAACATTGAAAGGGATTTTGGGTTATATTCCCAACCATACTCCTGGTTGAGTCCTCCTAATATTAGCTGATTGTTATCACCCCTGATGCTTTATCCTCTGTGAGATTCACATCATTCCTGATGGTGCCATCATCTGAGCTGTAGGCTGCTCTATTTTTATAACTGGGTATGTGGTCTTCTTCTTTGGGGCTCCATAGTTTGTATTTCTCTCCTCCTTCCCCTTCTCCTCCATCACCTCCTCCTCCTTCCCATTCTCCTCTCCTCCTCCTCCCCCTCCTTCTCCCGCCTCCTCCTCGTCCCTCCTCCGTCCCCTCCTGCGCCCTCCTCCTCCGCCCTCCTCCTTCCCCTCCTTCTCCCTCCTTCTCCTCCTCCCTCCTCCTTCCTCTCCTTCTCCCTCCTCCTCCTCCCTCCTCCTCCTCCTTCTTCCTCCTCTTCACTTTCTTCCTCTAAGGAATAATTTCACCTTCCACCTCTATGAATTCTAAATGAGTGAATATGTCCTCATCATTTCCTTCAAAATATGACACTAGCAGTTCTTCCTCTATCTCAGCTACTTACAAACCATATTGCCTCTCCACCATATTTATGTCTGGTGTCATGAGAAAAAAAGTAGTGAGTCATTGCTTGACATAAATGGATTTAAAAATTAGCAATATTCAACATTTTTGGTCATACAGACCTTGATCTTCACCAGACACAAATAGGCTATTTACCAACTTCACTATGAAATGCACTTAGAAAAAAACAGAATGCTGGATTTTCCTGGAAAAGAAACTGTAATTCATCACTGTCAATTAAGAAAAGTGTTGACAACTGCTGATCTAGGAATGCTGGCATGTGGAAGTGTCATGGATGGGTGAGTAAGGGTCTAACAGCAAAAGCCATAAACAGTGAAACTACAATTTCCCTCATAATAAACAAATATAGATCAACAAAGCCATGGTGGGATCCGTCTCTTACCAGCCCACATTGGTACATGAGGTGTGTTTCTATCTGTCTTCATGGGACAGTATTTCCTCACTCTCTCATCAGTAGCAGAAATTTGAGACTTTTAAATTTAAAATATGAATAAAAGTTACTCTAATCCGATAACTCAGCAATGTTTAGGAAGGATTTGGAGTTTTATGTAGTAGTGGCATTTTTCTTAAAGAGTTTCTAACTAATTTTACATTTTATCATTTGGGTAAATGAGGTTTCAAGGGATCCACTTAACAATGGAACATAATACCTTATTTGTGATTGCTTTCTGCCCACAGGGTATCTTTCTTTTGAATGGGCCCCTCCAGGAAAGGCTACTGGCTCTGAGTCCATAAACAGAGCCACCCTACACCTTTCCCTGCAGTAATCGCATTTCTAACGTCAATTTACTTTCAATTAAAAGAACTGATTAAGAACATTTTTTTCTTGAAAATACAAACCCAGGTCTCAAAGTCCCTGTCAGCATTTATTTATTTATTTATTTATTTAATTTATTTTTATTGTTAAATCATAGCTGTGTACATTAGTGTAATCAAGGGGTACAATGTGCGGGTTTCATATACAATCTGAAATATTCTCATCAAACTGTTCAACGTAGCGTTCATGGCATTTTCTTAGTTATTGTATGTA
>CAUYPK010045549.1:0-16933 GCA_963574355.1 Loris lydekkerianus
CATTTCAGCCTGAAGTGAATTTCCCTTCAGTTGTGAGCTTGTGAAATAAAATGAGCCAAGTGCTTCTAAAGTACAGTTGTGAGACTGGAGTAGAATAGGCAGCCCCCTTCCAGAGAAAAAGGAAAGAAAGAAGGAATGGCAGGTCCTCAGCAAGGCCAAATCCTGATAAGGCAAATGACATCCAACTGCCTCGATGTCTGCTCTCCTGGCCCAATGTGGCTGTAGCGTCCTACCTTACAGACCCACTAGGGTGAGAATATCACCTTCTGAACCCACTGACATAGCAGAGAGTTCTGCTTCCCTGGTTTTGTGCAGCCCTAACTTCACAATATCTCTGGGTCTGGGTTGTGCTGGTCCATTTTATGGCTTATAGATGGTATTTTATTGCTACATCTTTACATGGTAGAAGGAGCTATGGGTCACTCTCAAACCTTTATATAAGTGCCCTGTTATAATTCATAGGAGCTCTTTATTAGGAAAGGTACAGGCATCTACTTGATGTCAACTTATAGTGGATGACTGAAACAGTGTGAACTGAGGCTTACACAGCACACAACAAATAACATCATACACAACTGAATAGAAATCAGAATATAAATGCACTTACTGTCAATTAAATTGAATTTCCTACTCCTCAGCTGTCTGCAGAGCCAAATTAAGTTCCCAGGGGACCCTAGGCAGATTACCAGTTTAGGGCCCCCATGTGATAACAATGAGCACTGACCACTTGCATTAACACTGACCACTGACCATTTGAAATAACACTGACTGCCGACAATTTGCATTAATACTGAGCACTAACAATTTGCATTAACACTGAGCACTTACAATTATTAGCACTGAGCACTGACTATTTGCATTAACACTGACCACTGACCATTTGCAATAACACTGACTGCTGACGATTTGCATTAATACTGAGCACTAACAATTTGCATTGACACTGAGCACTTACAATTATCATTACCACTGAGCACTATTTGCATTACCTCTGAGCACTGACAATTTTCATTAGCACTGAGCACTGACTATTTGTGTTATCACTGTGATGCAACCCCCCTAGAAACCACCCGCAACCAACTAGCCAACTTAAAAAAGAAAGGCTCTTCTAACTTCAAAAAAAAAGGTGCCCCCTATCTGCAAAAAAGGAGACCTCCTAACTTCAGAAAAAAAAAAAATCCTAACTTGTTCTTACCTCAGTCCTTAGGCAGCAGCAGGCTCTGCACAGGCAACCTGGTGACTACTCCAATTACACTAGAGACTGAGAGGAGGAGTTAAGAGACAGAAAGGAGGGGAGTCGGAGAGTTGGCACACTTTTCACACATGAACACTGTAGACCGGGACAAGCTCTAAGCAGGATGGGAAAAACACCCGGCAGGGAGAGACAGAGAGAAGGAGCAGAGGGGAGAAACAGAAGGAGTGGAGTGGGAGAGTTGGCGCACATTCCACACATGTGCACTGTGGCCTGGGACAAGTCGGCTGCTAAGCAGGACAGACAGCTGTGGCAAAAACAACAGGCGGGCCAGATAAATGTCCTTGGTGGGTTGCATGTGGCCCGCAGGCCATAGTTTGAGGACCCCTGGCTTAAAGAATAGAGAATGGTTCCTACTTTTTTAGCTTGAGCTATTGAGAAAGATAGTAGAGTAATTAACACAAATGGGTTAGAAATCTACAGAAAGAGTAATCTGGTCTGGGGAACTGGAAAAATAATGTGATGTTTAGGCAAGAGATGAAAACCGTGCATGTGTGTATAGCTCAGAATAGAACTAAAGATATGAATTTCAGAGTCATCTGCAGAGAGCTAAAGTTAAAAATTTTGTGTCCAAAGTCTTCCAGAAAGACAAGATAAGGCGAGTAGGTAAAGGAGAGTTAAGATAGCGAGTTCCTGCAGGTTTACAAGTACAGGATGGACAGAGGGGAAGCCAGTAAAAGAGAAGACAGCCAATCAGGGAAGCAGAAGGGCAACTCAAAAGTGAGGGCCGTGAAATACAAGGGAAAAAATAAGCCAGGTTCACTCAAAAGACTTGAGCCAGTTGACAATGGCAATGACCAGGAACAGAATTTAATCTGATGCACAGGGAAGAAGAAGAAGCAAATCCAGTGAAGAAAGTAAATCCAGTGCAGTTACAAGTTCTGAAGCTAAAAAGTATTAAGCAGGGGGAAGAAAGGACAAGCATTCTGTCTGGAAGCAGAAACATGAAGACACCATGTGATGGAAGACGGCACTTCAGGAAAGCTGAGAAAAGGCTTGCTCAGGGAAAGGGGAACCTGCCATATTTATTGGTAAAGCAATTGGAACCTGGAAAGAGATAAAATTTACAGATTCAAGAGGAACCATAGCAAAGGAAACACAGCCTTTGAAGATGTAGGGGGTATTAGCAAAAAAGGTGCAGATGAAGAATTAATTTCAAAAAGGAGGAAAGTTTGTATTCAAAGAGCAGAAAATTTTTTGTGAATAATCTTTCATGAATAAGGCTAACATTTTTGATGTGTAAAAGAGATCAACTAAATTATGGAATTTAAGACTGAGAGCATCCTCCAATTGGTCCATCCTCTTCTCAGATGCATCAATAAGGAAAACAGTTGTTTTGAAAGTGTCAAGGTCAAAAGATGCCCCGCTGGTGAGAGAATGGTGACTTTTTTCCTTTTTTTAGCACCAGTAATGAATAATTCAGCGTATCTCTTTCCACAATTCCAGGTTATAAGCAAGTCCAACAGGCTTCTTGGGTGGGAAAAAAAAATAACAACTTTCTCCATAGATGGATAAAAGTCCTGTGACTTTCTACATTGTCAATTGCCTCTGATTCCAAAACAAGCCACCTATCCTGCTGCTCTCTGAGCCTCTTTCTTTACTGGCGGTTCATCGATGCTTTGTTGTAACCTGCAATCTAAAGGACCTCATACTAGTGTCAGTTAATGATCTGCCTAGTTGTGAAAGTAAACACGTGAATAGTCACGGAACCACAGTACGCTATTGCTCCAGTACACACAGAGTGCTCGATTTGCAGACGTGAAGAGGACGGCCAGGAATCTACTTCAGCTCCAGCAGGCACTGTAGCCTCATTCAGTGTAAAGAGTTATTGCATCACTAAAGCAACTTCAGGGGTGGGTGACAGCAGCTTCAGGACTCACAGCTGGTGCTCCTCAGAACATGTTAGAAGCTGATAAATATCAAGAAATGACAAGATGACCAACATAAAAGAAAACAAACCTCTGGGAGGAAGGCCACCTAGTTATTACTCAGGAGTTTTTCATAAGGTTGGAGACTACTGTTGGTTCTTGTAAAAGATGTTCTTTCACCTACATAAATTGATAAACTCTGAGATTAGGTATTTTGATAGGAAATAAAAATAAGAAAGTAACAATTTACTAGACCCATGGTTTATAAATGTAAAAGTACTCAGTAATAAAATAGTATATTCCCACTCCATATCTCTTTCAAATTTGGGGAAATGTTGTGCTTTTCTTTAATCTAAGTGGTCTATAAACTCAGACCTTTCATAGTCACAAAATAAACCTTCTCGTCTCTTACCTGGATACATCTGGAAGAACAGATGGTACCATACCTTCAACTGCTTTTAAACTCTTGCTTGATTTATAACACAAAACTCATCTTGGCTTTCAATGCTCTCACCTCTTCAGCCCTTTCTTCCTGCTTCTGTAGTTTCTGTTTCTTTCAGCCTTGCACATTCTACATACCAAAACTTCAGTGAAGCAATTGCAAAATGAAGAAGTAATAGAACTTTGGGAAGGATTGTAATAAAATGCTGCAAGAAGTTATTACCTTGTGATGGGATTATTTGTAACTTAATTTCTGTTTTATAATTCTAGATAGTTACCTTCCTTATAAATTTTAATATTCCCTGAAAAATACATAAGATTTGATATTATTGTTATAATAAAAAAACTATGTGTATACACTTTGAAAAAGATATTATTGTAAACTGTGTCTGAATCATTTATTTTTTCTTCATCATTCTATGGGAGCAGTTTTAAATAAAGCTAGAATCACTAGCAATTCTTAATTCCTGCTTTTCAGATTTATAAAAAATCGCCTTCTTTTTGTAATTAATGTAAATACAGGTATGTGTGCTATTATGCAAACATATTTCTCTATTTTCTTATGCTTAATGGAACTGAAAGTAAAGAAAACCAAATTTAGGATCACACCTGAGATTTAAGATAAGCAATTTTGCTTGCTTAAACCAAATTGAAACCCAAATAATTCATTTTTAGCCACATTAATATCTGTGCAACACAACCAGTAAATCTTATTTCGATTTTATTCATTTTGAGTAAAGTATTGTGGTCAGCATTCTGAGTTCATGGAAAAAAGTGACATTCAGCTAACACCACACAGCTCTTATTCTAATGTAGACTACCTCAGCTTTTCTAAATGCAAAAATTCACCTTGCTTATAAAACACATTCAAATAACAGAATAAACACATTTTGTGAAAGTTTGAAGATAATGAGTTCTTCTCCTCTGACATTCCCTAAATTCAATGGAACTATAACACCTGAGAGCTAAAAGTGTTAATTTAGAAAATTTCCTACATAGGAATATATCCCATTTCTTGCAAAGTCGAGACAACTGGGGACAACTGCGGTATTTCCTGTTCTTAACGCTATTCAACTCTTCCTAAGACCTAGTTTACAGAGATTTTTATATTATATTTCAAGAGAAATGTGTATATCAATGTTACTGCACACTGAGAAGTAACCTAAGGGGGAAATTGTCCCACTAGGATGGATGTTCATTGTTGGCAAAGTCTGTGTCTTTTAGGAGACAGAATGGCTCACAGGCGTCAAGTTGGCAGAGAAAGAGGATATATGACGATGAATCAATTATCTATCATCCCCTGGAAAGCAATGGTTCTGACCGCTTCACTGACTACCTGATAGGATTATTGTGAAGATAAAATGAGAATTTAGGTGGAAGCATTTTATAAACCCTAAAGTGTTTTGCAGAAATTGGTATTTGTCCTGAATAAGTTCCATCCATTCAGGGTCTTACCAGTATCAAAATAGAAAAGTTGCATGACATCTTAAGTTAAATGTTTACTTAAGCTCAGAAAATTGATCACAATTAGGAACATACTGATTTGTAAAACTCTTTCAGTCATTTTAAAATGAGATTTCAAGCAGTATGTTACAAACAGGATAACATTATTTGAGTTTTCTATCAAGCAATTGTGTAGTTTAAGGGGAAAAGTCGTCGAGTCACAGGACTAATTTCTAGTACTCTTTCATCTTACTATACTTAGTTTTTCCGGCTCCACCCTGAACTAACTGGTTCTGTTGCTTCTCTTCTACCGTTTGTACTTGGTATTTGTAATTCGGATTGTATTTTTGATCATCATACTGCATTCATATTGGCAGACTAATTAATATGATATTTATCCATTATTTCATTTTCAGAAAATATTAGCCTTATAATAATTGTGCTTAAATTGAAAGTAACACGTGCATTTTTCCAGGTACAATGTTTTATGGATATAAAACTGCTCACAACTTCCACGGACAAAAACAGTGCTGATTACAGATCATTCAAACAAATGTTCTTTGATTTGGCTATTATAACCACGTCTGTCTCTGCTAAGGGGGGGAAATAAAACTAGTGATATAATTCCCTATGTATTGAAACCTTTTAGCTGGGAACAGCTTTTTAATGGCTTTCTTTGCAGTCAGCAAGAAATGTACATTTATTCAACTGAAAGGAATGATGATGATAAGGAGGAAAAAAATGTTCCAACTCTTGTTTCACTACATGATTTTGAGGATGGTTTTGTGAAGTTTCATTTACAGTCTCTAACAAAGCAAATCAAGAGACACATGTATTATCTCTGTATAGAACACAATAAAAGTATGAAGAGAAATAAAATGACTACATTGGATGGATATAGCAGTGTATCTGCCCAGACAGGGCCCATTTTATTCCTAATCATAAAGAATTGGCTGGCAAATTTCCAGCTCAATTCAATATAGTAACTCACCTAATGATCACAGCCTTTGTAACAAAGGAACTAGCAGGATGTTGCAAATATGTCAGTGCAGAATGGGGGAAAACATTACCACGCTCATCTGCTAGATGGCTTCTCTCTAATTAGATAACTACAAGAGTCTCAGCTGAAGTCACCTCTTCATCACCAACACTGGGGATGTCAAAATAGTGTGCTGACTGCCAGATGAGTAGCCAGAGACTATATCCATGTTGGTTGGAATAGAATTTAGTCTCTTTTTTTGAAGGGCTACTCTGTGAAATATTTGAAATTGAATCTCTGAAAACGCATTTAAATTTAGACAGAGATCGAGCTCTAAAGTCAGCAAGTCAAACAAAAATCTGGTAGGGTTAAAATTACCATTGAAAAGCTATTGTGCTACCCTTTGACCGCCAAGACCCAGGTCCTGGTAAGTCCAAAGACAAAGAGTTATCTCCTGTTTCCCTTTGCATTTTACTATAGCTGTGACCACCCCTGGAATAGTGGAAGTCAGGATCTAATTTGGTCAGAGACAATCCCATGAATCATATTCATTCACCCCCCCACTTCCTTTTCATCTCTCCCTATTTCCTGCTCTCTCTCAAATCTCTTTCTCTCTTCCTCCTTCCCTCTTCTCTCTTTTAATCTCTCTCTCACTTCACCTCCTCTCTCTTTTTCTTCTTCTTCTTTTTTTTTTTTTTTTTTTTTTTTTCAGAGCCTGTATAATAGAATTCATGGAATTGAAATGAGTGGAATGCTATTATCGTATCTTGAACCTAACTATGATATTCTGAATATTTAAATACATTATTTTTCCTTTTATCTTAAGAAAGTGTTTTGGGATAGGCATTACTACCTCCATTTTTAGATAGGGAAACAGGAGCTAACAGAACTTATAAAACTTGTAGGTCGGGCGGTGCCTGTGGCTCAAATAAGTAGGGCACTGGCCCCATATACTGGAGGTGGTGGGTTCAAACCCAGCCCTGGCCAAAAACTGTAAAAAAAAAAAAAAAAAAAAAAAAACTTATAGGTCAGTGATAAATCTTGAATTCAAAGCATCTGAATTCCAAAACTTGTGCCTTTATACTTCCCCCAGGGCTGAAAAAGTAGAAAAGTAATTAAGTATGGCACAGAACCAAGTGTGGCCAGATTACTTAAATACTTTTTAGAGTGCTACATTAAAGGTTTTAATTAAGTAACAAGTGAATCTCAGGGTTGGAAAAAGTATTAATGGTCAGTGGTAATCCAGGCTATGTCATGTAATCTCTTCAGTCTTCTCAGCCAGGCCCTCATGAGCTCCCACCTAGAGCATTGCTAACATTTCCTTGATTATTGTTCTTTTTGTTTGTTTGTTTGTTTGTTTTTTACTTTGAACATCTCCTTTTTTTTAAATTTCCAATCAATGTGGAAATTTTATGAGAATCTTCCTAAAACACCATTTTCATCACATTTTTGCCTTCTTTAAAATTTTTTAATTGCTCCCTACGATGGTTAATTGTATATATTCACTTGTCTGAGACACAGTTCCAAGATATTTGGTCAGGCATTATTTTGGATATTTCTGTAAAGGTTATCCTTTTGAGAATATTAACATTTAAATCAATGGACTTTCAGCAGGATATATGGCCTATAGTGAGTGGGTTTCCAATCAGTTGAAAGGCTTAAAGACTGACCTCTTTATCAGAAAGAAGAAATTCTGACAGCAAACTGCCTTTGGACTTGAACTGCAACTTGAGCTCTTCCCTGAGTCTCCAGTCTGCTGGTATACCCTACCAGACACTCGTGTGTGTGTGTGTGTGTGTTGTGAAGTGCACATCCTACTGGCTTTGTTTCTCTATACTGCATATCTTCTGTTTCACCAGGCTAAGCCCATGACCTTGAGTTTCAGTGCTTTCTGTTATTTAGAAAGCATCTCTTCATTTGAATTCATGCCCTGTCTTAATTTTTCATACACTTCTTTCACCATAGTTGACGTTGATTCACTTATTTCCTCTTTTCCCCAATTTTTGCCTAGAAGGTCAATAAAATACTGAAAATATTTAACAAATTTGCACCTTTTTAATACACCACCCCTACATCAGTGTTCCTTACCTGGACCAGTAAAGTTTAAAAGCTATAGCACAATGTCATAGCTTATAAGCAACAAAAATTTATTTCTCATACTTATGGAGTTAAGGAAGCCTGAAATCATTTTCTGATCGTTTCAGATTAATTTTCTATGTACTCAATTTTGATAGGAGGACAATTAACGACACTAAGGTCCGGGGGGGGAGGAAACGCAGAGAGAGGGACGGGGGGCGGGGGTGGGGCCTTGGTGTGTGCCACACCTTCTGGTGGCAAGACATGATTGCAAGAGGGACTTTACCTAGCAAATGCAATCAGTGTAACCTGGCTTATTGTACCCTCAATGAATCCCCAACAATAAAAATAAATAAATAAATAAATAAATAAATAAATAAATAAATAAATAAATAAAAAAGGAGAGAGAGAGAGAAAAGAAAAAAAAAATTTCTTGTGAGGGTCTGTTTTCTGGTTCATAGGTGGAAGTTTCTTGCTGTGCCCTCGTATGGTAGAAAAGGCAAGGGGGTCTCCCTCGGGCCTCTTTTACAAGGATGCTAATCACACTTATGAGGGTTCTGACCTCATGACCTAATCACCTTCTACCTTAAATCATTTTGTGCTGTTTTAACAGAATACCATAGACTGGGTAATTTGTAATGAACAGATATTTATTAGCTTACAGTTCTGGAGTCTGGGAAATCCAAGATGAGGTGCTAGTATGTGGTTGTATCATCCCATGGCAAAAGGGCAAATAGAGGGCAAAAGAGAGCAAAAGATTGACTCACAGCCTTGATCCCATTTATAATTGGCATTAATCCATTCATGAAGATGGAGGCTTTGTGACATAAAAACCTCCCATAGGACCCTACCTCCAAACTTTGTTATATTAGTTATTTTTATACACATGCTTTTAAAAAATGTTTTTAACTAAAATCATAACTGTATACATTTATGGGATGCAATGTGATGGTTTGATATACAATGTAGAATGCTTAAATCAAACTGATTAACATAACTATAACCTCACTTATTTTGGAGGGTAAGACATTTAAAATTTACTCTTAGTTATTTTGAAATATACCCTTGCATTGTGTACATTAAGAGATCCCTCCTCCTCCCACTAATCTCCCTCTCCCCTGCCCTTCCCTCTCTCTCTTCACCCCTCCACCTTGCTAAACTATATTTGTGTTTTATCATTTGTATGAGTGTGTGTTTATGTATTGGTTTCATAATAGTGTTGAGTACATTGGATACTTTTTTTTCTATTCTTGAGATACTTTACTAAGAAGAATGTGTTCCAACTCCATTCATGTAAACACAAAAGATGTAAAGTCTTCATCTTTTTTATGGCTGAATAGTATTCTGTGGTATACATATATCACATGCTTTTTGAGAGACACACATCATAGCACCTCCTAAAGGCCTACTTCCTAATACCATCACTATAGGGGTTAGAATTTCAACATATGAATTTGTGGTGGGGGGGGACACAACTATTCAGACAATAGCATCAAACTCATGGCCTAGTAAGATCTATGTATTTCTCATTTGCAAAATACATTCATTGCATCTCAATAGCCTTCAAGATCTTAATTCATTCCAGCATCAACTTGGAAGTTAAAGTCCAAAGTTTTATCTAAATAGCCTGTGAATGAGATAAAGGTGAGAATCAAGGCACATTTCAGCCTGAAGTGAATTTCCCTTCAGTTGTGAGCTTGTGAAATAAAATGAGCCAAGTGCTTCTAAAATACAGGTGTGAGACTGGAGTAGGATAGGCAGCCCCCTTCCAGAGAAAAAGGAAAGAAAGAAGGAATGGCAGGTCCTCAGCAAGGCTAAATCCTGATAAGGCAAATGACATCCAACTGCCTCGATGTCTGCTCTCCTGGCCCAATGTGGCTGTAGGGTCCTGCCTTACAGACCCACTAGGGTGAGAATATCACCTTCTGGACCCACTGACATAGCAGAGAGTTCTGCCCCCCTGGTTTTGTGCAGCCCTAACTTCACAATATCTCTGGGTCTGGGTTGTGCTGGTCCATTTTATGGCTTATAGATGGTATTTTATTGCTACATCTTTACATGGTAGAAGGAGCTAGGGGTCTCTCTCAAACCTTTATATAAGTGCCCTGTTATAATTCATAGGAGCTCTTTATTAGGAAAGGTACAGGCATCAACTTGATGTCAACTTATAGTGGACAACTGAAACTCTGTTGAGAAGGAATCTCTGGCTGCTTGTTGCCTCACAGCAAAGAGTATTATAATTAATGAGCAATGTCACAGGGCTGGGAGGAGAAGGGATCCAAGTATACTGAATACTACTATATTGCCATCCTTGTTGTAATCATTATAATCCAGAGGTAGTGCTAGAACATTATGATTTGCCAATGACTTGGAAAACTCCAGGCCTTAGACTTGACACACAAAGAGACAATCTTCAATGATCGCTGTTTCTTCTGGTTTTAGGAGGCAGAAATAATCACCATGTTCCTGAAGCAAAATTTTAAAACTTAAAATTATATATTTCTTGATTTAGATGAAGAAAGGAAAAAGTAATTGTGTTTCCTTTTTTCACAATAATGCCATTTTATAAGTAGTACATTCTTTAAAACTTATCTTTTCATACAATAATGTAGTCATAGTCCATTTCCTGCTACTATAAAAGGATACCACAGACTCAGAAACCCATTAAAAAAGATATTTATGTGGCTCACAGTCCTGGACACTAGGAAGTCCAAGACTGAGGGAACGTGTCTGCTGGGGACCTTTCTCTGCATTATTGCATGGGAGAAAGCAAGTGGGCATGTGAGACAGAGAGAAAATCAGGACCAAACTTACCCTGTTTATAACTAAGCCCTTCCCACAACACCTAACTCATTTTCATGATAATGACCTGAATCTATTCATGAGAGCTGAGGCTCCATGACATAACCACCTCTTAAAGCTCTCACCTTTTAATACCATCACAATGACAAGCTCCAACAAGAATTTTGGAGGGAAACACTCAAATCATAGCAGCCAACATTTGCTGAGTGAGCATCCATTACAAAAGTCAACTTTTTCAATATTCAAAAGAATGCTTTATGAAGAATGTGGGAACTTACCTCCTAGTTGACCACCAGTAAGTCCTTCTCTCTCTGTTTGCTCACAGCATTCCTTCTTTAGGGGCCATGTCTATTCTTTCCCTCGCCTTGAATCTGGGCTGGTCTTGATGACTTGCTTGAACAGTAGAATATGGTATAAATGACATTCTGAACCTTCCCATGCTGAGCTATAAAAAGACTTAAAACAAAAAGGTTTATAACTTTCACAACACCTCCCAAAAGGCTCCCCTGGAGTGAATCAGCCATGATTGAATAAATCTGCCTACCTCACTGAAACTGCCATACTGTAAAGAATATAAGCAAACTGTATGGAGAAACTACACGAAAGTGTAGCTTCTATGAAGAAGCACCAGCTGTTCTATCCATCGTAGCCAAAGCACAAGACATATGAGTGAAGAAACCATCCTGGATCCATATCCAGGAGATGTAACATGAAGAAGAACAAAAGAACGTAGTGAACAGAAAGAACAAAGCTCCTTTGCCGCGTTCCCTGTCATATCATCCCAGATGTTCAAAACCCCACAACTGTAGCCCTAGTCATCAGGGACCAAAAATAAATCACTGAACAGAAAGAACAATGAAATGGTCATTATTTTATATCACAACGCTTGAGGTTTGTTTGTTACACAGCAATACATAACCAAAACAAAGGAGGTATTATTAGATCCATTTTACAGAGAGATCACAAACATTAATATATATTCTCAAGGTCACAGAGCTGGTAAGTGGTAGAGCCAGAATTTAGAACTATACTTAAACTATTTCCAAAGCTTAGGATGTTAACTAATATGCCAACATTTCTACAAAAAATCTATGACACAAAGAGAAGAGTCTATTAATCATGGAATCCATTATTAATCAAAGCTTCAAAAGTTTAAAAGAGTTTATATATTGTATCTAGTTGGTGACAGAGTTAGAACAAAATCTTGGTCTCCTTACTCCAAGTTCAGTGTGTGTTTGAGTCAATCTAGTGTTGTTATGTCAAAATGCTTGAGACTGGTAATTTATATAAAGTATAGAGTTATGTAGTCATGCATCACTTACTGACAAAGAAACATTCTGAGAAATTTATCGTTGGGTGATTTCATTGTTGTGCAAACATCATAGAGTGTACTTGTACAAACCTAGATGCTACAGTCTACTACACACTTGGGCTATATGGTGTGGCCTATTGCTTCTAGACTACAAACCTGTATAGCATGTTACTATACAGAATACTATAGGCAATTAATACCCCAGTGATAAGTACTTGGGTATTTGAATATATCTAAACATAGAAAATATACACTAAAAGTATAGTATTATAATCTTATGGACCACTATTTTATATATGGTCCATCATTGACTGAAGTATCATTATGTGGTCCATGGCTATATTTAGCTTATGAATATAAGCTGGAAAGTCCAAGTTCATGGAGCTGGCATCTATTCTGCTTCCAGCAAGAACTACATAATGCATCACAACACTGAAGAGAAGCAGAAAAGCAAGCAGGCATGTGCAAAAAGATCTGCAGAAGAAGCAGGGATCCCTTAAAAAAATAAATTATCTTAGGAACTAATCTATTCCCAATAGAAATAGTTAGTCTCATTGGAACAAGAGTTTGCTCACTACTTTAAGAATGGCACCAAAGTTCCCAGGAGGGCACAGCTACCATAATCCAAATGCCTTCATTGCCCCCCTTAAAGATTCTATCTCCTAATAATGTCCATTGTGGCATGAGTTTTGGTTCCAAAGTTAGCTTTAGTGGGAACCCCCAAACCCCCAAACCCCCAAACCCCTATAGCAGTAGGTTTTCTATTTTTTCCTTTTCTCTCTTCTTTCCCATTGTAAAATATGTGATTCTTATCAAATAACTATGCACACAGTACATGTATATATTATGTATTTATTTTATATGCATATATATAGTATATATACACATACTATCCTTTCTGCAAGTAACCATAAAAAATTTACTCAATCTAATAAATCTGAGATGCCACAAAATTCACTCAATTTAAATACAGAAAAGATTAGTTCCTTAAGTGAACTAATCTTAGATGCAATGTGTGAAAAAGTAATAGATGAATATTTAAAATAGGTAATAATTCTGTTTTAACCAAAGTCTTACAATTACAATGTCTGAAGTACCAGTCAGAAGGGAATTGCACTAATTAAGATGAGATGAACTTATTTAAAAGGGATAAAAAGTAAAGCCTAGAAATGTCTGAGGCAATGTAGAAGGCATTGAGAAGCAAAACATATTGGTTATTTTTATTCAATGGCAATTAAAATTAATTAGTATTCTTTAGCAGGGCACTGTGGTGTGTAGTTTCCAGTACTCTACAGGCTAACATGGAGGATTGCTTGAGCCTAGAAGTTCTAGGTTGTAGTGAGGAGCTATATGCCTATGGCTCAAGGGGGTAGGGCGCTGTCCCCATATGCCGGAAGTGGCGGGTTCAAACCCAGCCTCAGCCAAAACTGGAAAAAAAAAAAAAATTAGGGCACTGCACTAGCCTGGGAAACAAAGAAGAGAGACCCTGCTTCCCCCCCCCCCAAAAAAAAAAAAATAATAAAAAAAAAATTAAGTTGAAGGAGCTAAGAAAATTTTGCTCCAAAATATGACTCTGTGATATAAAGAATATTTCAAATTAAAGGCGATGCATGATCAGGAAGCATTGAAGGAGGCCTTTCCTTTACATCAGTGGTTCTCAATCTTCCTAATGCCACAATGTATTTTCATTGTTAAAAAGGGGTCACGACCCACAGGTTGAGAACCACTGATCTACATAAAACCTGAGCAGCCTCATTTAAAATCAGAAGGGGCTCTGTCTTCCTTATTATATGGTAATAGACCTGGCCCCATGGTCATTTGAAGCCCTGAGACAGAGACGCATCTCTCAGGTTAGTCTACAAGTCAAGCTATTTCCACCCATCTACACACATCCCCCCTAGCAACTACTTGCACATATACTTTCCACATTCCTCCCCTCTCCTTTCCAAAAGGAATCTATAAAGGTCTCTGACAGTCACTGAGACTTTTGATGATCATTCTTGTGTTTGCCTGCATGTTGCATAGTTTTTGGAAATAAACCTTTTTCTTATTAATCTACCATAATTATGAGTTCATCTTTCAGTGAGCCAACCAAAGGGAAAAGGGCAGGTTTTGCTGCAATACCTATAGTAGCATTCTGTTATAAATGAACAACAGCCACAGGGAAGTTTCTCTTAAGGTGAATTTATATATTTATTAAGTTCAATTTAAAACCTAATTGTATAACATTAAATTAAATCTGTATACAACAAGATATTCTGGTTTTGAAACTTTATATAAAGGCCTCTAGGAGGTCTTTATTTGTTTGTTTGTTGCATAGGGGGCATTAACTATTTGTGAAATATTTATGGAATGAATGAGTGGCATCAATAAACTTTCTTTTAAATACTATGAGTTAGAATAGTTTGAATTGTTGCCCATCAAAAATTAAGTAAAAAGTAAGATTTTCACACAAAGAAAACTGTTCATTTATTTACATTGAACAGGATCTGTGTGGCCTACATCCATATTCAGTTAATCAATCCAAAGAGCACTCTTGGGAGTGGGAGAGTGAGAACTACAACCTCCTTCCCTGAGCTCCTCTGTTTTCTGCACGTGGACAGCCCTTTCAGTTCCTCAACACACCAGCTATCTCAGGCTTCACACTTGCTCTTCTCTCTGCCTCAAATCCTCTTCCCCTAGATATCTGCATGAGTTACTCCTTCTAAGACACAGTTTTTTGCTTAAATGTCTCCTTTCCAGAGAGACTTCCACACCTACCTAAGATACAATCATCTGGGCCCTTTCTTTGCTAAACGATTCTCAACAACACGTGTTGATTCTTGGCTCTATTTCACATACTTATTTCTCAATTTATGGTTTATCTCCTCTACTGGAATTAAATCCCATAAAGGCATGGACACTGTTGTTCTTGCTCACTGCTATATGACCCAATATCTAGAATAGTCAATGGCACAGCAAAGACCTCTTTAAAATTTGTTACAATTAAATGTATTACATTAGGAAGAAACTAGAGAAAGTCAGGACAACAAGGAGAATCAACATCCCTCCTCCAAAATCTGTGATGAATCCTCATCAGAATCCCTTCTGTCCAGACAAGATGGTACTCTGAGATGCTCAGAACTGCCATAGAGAATTAATGTCCTGCCCTTAAATAAAGAGAGGCTACCCTGGCATTTATTTTAAATAGGAATTCAATCCTCAATACAGGAATTTCAGCCAATATCTCGCCTTGCATCATTCAAAAAACAATCAAGTGTCAATTAGGCCATTTTGAATAAAATAAACTAAATGAAATAAAAATTAAACACAAACATCAATATACTATTAAATTTAAAATACTGTTAAAACTTAAAAGGAAGAAATAGCTTAAAATTAGCATGAAAATTAAGCAAAAACAGTTAAACTGAGTTGTTAAATAGGGCCATTAAGGAGACAAAGTACCACTCAGGCTATTTGCTAGCCAAATAACAATTTGTTAATATAAGCACATTGGCTGCAAATTAATTCCTTATAATGTAAAATGGGCACTGGTTTCATTCTCTTCACTGATGCAAACATCTACCCTCTAAAAGCTAGCCGTAAAGGAAAACAGGGTAAAAAGAAATGCATTTTTGTAGTGGAAATCCTTGGTTGAAACTTAACATTATAAATTATGATGTTTTTGTTTTTTTATAAAATCAAGTAGATCTTTTCACAAGGGAGGGGAAACATATCCAGGGTCACAAGTTTGCTCCTCTGTATTACTGTGGGTTTGACCTTGCCACTGTGACCATAAATAGTACTATGTACTTCATCTAATCTACTCTTGAGTACTCCCAGTGATGGCACTTTAGTGACCTTTTCTTAGCAAATCATTCCAAAATGTAATCAACTCTACATTTAGAAATACTTTCCTAATGTCTAACCTAATGGTCTACTTTCAGGCTGTTACACCTTGTTATACTACCTTTAACAACTTTAACAAATTCATTTTCTTATTGGGTTGTTTCAACTCCCAAGTACCTACGGTGTATCACAGCCGTTTGTACAGTCTATTTTCAAAACAGAATTGGGCAAATAATGTTCCCCTAACTCACTGAAAAGACTATGATCTGTAAATCCTCTATTGCCCTTATTTCTGTGATCTAGATTCTAGCCCTCTAAAGAACCGGAATGACTTGGCATTTTAACATGCCCAAGTAATGATAGAGTGTTTCCTTTCTGGTATTGTGCAAAGCTACCACCTGAGTTTAGTCAGCTTCAAAATGGAAATGAATCTGCCAATTTATTATTGAAGGTAGCCGGCCAAAATGGCCTTAATGTTTCTCTTGGCTTGACTCAACTTTAAATAGGTTTCTTTCTGACTATAGTTCCCAACCTCCCTTTCCTTAGGATATTTACTTTAGATACTTGAAATTTTAATTTCTTTCATTGCCCCCTTTTTACTAAAATGTTGGCACTTGTTCTCAAAACTGTATCAGTAAAGAACAAGAGTTTCAGAAGAAAGAAAGAAATTTATTACGTTGCTGGCAAACAAGGAAAAATGGCAGACTGTCCTTCTCAAAATAATTTGCATTCCCACCAGCAGTGTAAAAGTGTTCCCTTTTCTCCACAAATGGGTGGGGAGGGAGGTTGGAGGTGGGTAGAGGGAGGGGGATTGATGGGATTACACCTGCGGTGCATCTTACAAGGGTATATGTAAAACTTGGTAAATGTGGAATGTAAATGTCTTAGCAAAATAACTAAGAAAATGCCAGGAAGGCTATGTTAACTAGTGT